>PNEQ01074465.1:16841-42832 GCA_003012365.1 Medauroidea extradentata
TATATATATATATATATATATATATATATATATATATATATATATATATATATATATATATATATATATATATGTGTGTATATATATATATATATATATATATATATATATAGATATAGATATATATAGATATAGATATGTGTGTGTTTTAGTTAACGTGAATTTAAACAACTACATCTAATGTTGCCAATAATATTACAGCTAAGATACTTTAATGGCAACGCATTTTTTTACTAATACTGTAAACCGTAAACAAAAAAAAAATTGCGACGAAGATATTCTGCCAGCCAGATTAGTCAAGGGAGAGATGCAAGTAATGACGAAGGAATATTGCAGTCTACAACAAATCTGACATAAGACGTGGTACTAGACTAGCTACATAGCTACAGTACCAAACTGCACTTCTTAAAAATTATAGTGGGGCTTAAGCAATTACCATTACCAGTTTTTACGTGGCTATTAAAAATAAACTCTCAAAAAAATATTTTTGAAAGTATCAAAATTGTCATATTAAATTTAAGTAATGCTGATTGGTTTTTAAATTGTTAGGCTGAAAAGGCGTAAAGCTAAATATATTATTAGTTTTTAAGGTCAGTATTAAAGTTTTAAAAAATAATGTTTTATTTTTAAGAAATTACAATTTTTAATTGAAGTGTTAATTATAATTGTTTTCAATGGGAGTATGGTTGCACTTAAGCTACAAACAATAAACAATTAATTTGAAAATAATAATAAAATGCAAAAAACATAAATAAGTATATTGTTTAAAGAAATAATAAATAAAAAACAATAATTTTAATTAAGACATATTAATTGATTTTGATAATGACGCTTAGTGGCCAGCCTCAATAGGTGACAACTACGACACGGGATCATCAAGCCGCATTGAGAAGACATTGGAGTCATATCGATTTGTCTTGATGACGAGAGAGGGAAAGAAATAAAAAGAAAATAAAAAAAATTAAAGAAAAAAAAGAGGAAATGTTGGGGAAATTTCGAGAAATTATGACGTTTTCGAGAGCAAAAAGCGTTTTTTTTTGGGGAGGGGGGTGAAAAGAGAACAACAGATGGCGGCCAAAGAACGCATCCAAAATGGCAGATGGCTCCACACTTCATAGGAACATTAACGTATACCACTCCTACATTCATCCACCAACTAATATGGCGGAAAGTGCATAACTCGAATTTGTGATCATTTCTTGTTGTCTTTTTATTCAGGGCCAGTAATAAGAACACATGTAGACGATACATTAAAATCGCATCGTGCACAATATCTATGTAGAAACAGTAAAAAATGCAGCAACAATTCAGCACTCCTAGAGACTTCCGACTAGTGTTCGTGTATTTCTGATAAACAATTTGCGACGCCATCGACAACATAATACGGTTTATTCCTGTGCAAAATACTATGACAAATTAATACGACACACTGGCAAAATATTTCTTCACAAATTATCTAACAGTATCCTCTATAACTGTCGTTTTTTTATTTTTTTTATTTTTTTTTTATTTTTTTGTTCTTCTATATTCAATTTCAAAAACCGTTAGATTTACTCTTGCATTTTAAACGTTTCTTTTATTATATATCTTAACTAATAATATTTTAGACATTAAAATAAAGTCGATTTGCCGAATTTATTTTGAAGTTGAAATTTAGTAGTTTTTTTCCCCCACTGCCAAATTTACAGCAAACTTAATAAAGAATTGAAAATATTTCTCTCGTCTCAGACTTGTTTAGGATCTCCATCCCTGTGTTAACATTGGTTAACTAATATCGTTAAAATATAAATACGCATTTCGAAACTACGAAGTAGGGAAAACAAAACAGGACATGACCTTTACACATAACTTGAAAGCATATAACGTACGTGGTTCCTCCTTATTTCTAAAATTGTATGAATTAACTTGTTGTACTCATGTTTATCTTCAAAGTATTTTATAAAAAAAAAAGTATTCATCCAGTTCTTTACAAAAAAATTCGAAATGCCAATTATAAACAGCATTAATTATATCCTCATCACTTAAATTCATTGATAGGTAGTTACCTCGGCACAAGAAACTGTGTGTATGTAAATGTATATATACCATATATAATATATACACGTATGCATATATACACACATATGCATGTATACAAATCGATAGAATTTTATACGTATTTCGATTTTAACGAAATTAAAAAATCATCTACATAGATTCTTTTAATTAACAAAATTATACAATCTGTTGGATGATAATTGAATTGACTTAAAATGTACAAACTCATAGTCCTATTCATAAAACCTATTAGACAACAGCCATCAGTAAGCAAAGCTGGACACGAGAAAATGTGAAAAAAATATTTCCGGTACCGGGAATCGAACCCGAGCCTCCTGGGTGAAAGCCAGGTATCCTAACCACTAGACCATACCGGACTATGAATATTATAAGTATGATGTAAATTTTCATACATGAATATATGTGAGCTGAAAAGTTATTTGTGTGCCCGCCGTGACAATAAGTATGCATTAATATTACTAGAAACGGATTAGCTTATGCTTACAGCGTAAGCGAGATTCGCTACGACAGTTGTAGGATTTATGACGTAGTAGCGTGCGGAATGATGACATGCCATTAGAAGTTTCCACCACGGTCCGTGGGTCATATTCTCCTCTCCCTGCTGTGAACCCAAACATAAAGGGTAGCGTGTAAGGCTACTATGCAGTCAGCTGGTCAGGTTAGACTGCGTGTTATCAGATTCTGGCACAGTTAGAGGGCGATAAACATTTCGCCGAATTTCGACAGATAAGGTTCCCGGCAGAGGGCAAGGTGGTAGAAGAGCTGGTAAGAAAGAACAAAAAAAAAAAGGGGGGGCGAGGTTTGCACGTTTGCAAGTTCGCGTGACGTCGCGCATCGACAGGTAGACAAACGCGTCGTCTTATCAGCACCAGGTCTTATCTGTCAGGGTTTTCCGGCATGCGTCACGACCTGGGACATAAAATTCGAGGTCGAAGTACCCACTGTTTAAAGTACGTCCCGCATACTGACTACGATAGCAAGTGACACGTGTGAATGTCGCGATCTTGATTCATGGCTTACACAATTAAAAGTTAAGCTGTATGGTATAGACTCAACCCAGAACTACGGCGAGACGGAGGATAGGGGGTTTACACAGTGGCGGGTCTCGAAGGTGGAGGGGGGGGGGGCACAGACTGCCCCGAGCGCTGGTGGTGCCGAATTTTACTTGTGAATGAAATGTAAATGAGTGCAAAAAGATACTAAGTCTACCAATATTTTAGACTTCTACTAGTTTTGTATTTTTGTATTCTTACTAACCTTGAACACCATATAATATTATAAACTCAGTATCTATAATTAGAATGCAGACTTAAATCACTTTTAATGGTAGCTAGTAAATACAGGTTCGATGTAATCCTACTAAAATTTTATACTGTTATTTACGCGAGCGCAAAACAACGTATGCAAGATACGTTTATTACTGTTGAGTTGATTGGACTGTTGGAAAAAATGGCGGGGGTGGGGGGGGGAGACGTCATATTACAATTCTTGCCCCGGACCAAGGAAAGCCTAGATCCATCCTTGCGTTGACATGTTAAATTTAATTAGGAAGTGCTTGGTACTTGTCGCGTCTACATATATGCCACCACAGACTCATTAAGGTGTTTACACAATTTAAAACTTAAGCATTAAGGCGCCCGCCTGGCGGCCGTGTGTTAGTGTGAGTGGGGCACGACTCCAAGGGCGATGTTAACCAGCTCATCTGGCGCGGTATCGCCTCTACCACAAAACACTGATACCTCGTGCAGTGGTATCGTAGATCACTCGCCTGACTGACACTTTCAGTGGTGACCCCATCTTTTTATTGGTGGAAAGTTTTTAGTAAAGTCCAATACACCTTGCTATTGTAGTTTCACACGAATCCCTTCAGTAGTAGTTTAGATATAATAGATTGAAAAGCCGTTTTTAGTCATTTTGAGGTGCTTTGAAATAGTCTTTCTAATTAACGTGACGTTTTTAAATCTACTATTCCGAAGTCGTTTGAAGTGTTTGTTCTTTTCGTAAATCCACACATTAGGAACACGTTTAGTAGTTTCTTAGATAAAAGCGTTCTGCTAGCACGCTGCAACGCTGGCTACAAGGCAGGCAGGCGGGTGCCTTAAGACCTAAGCAGTAGGCCTTACAATTTTTCCCATCACACTTACTTGAACCGATGCTTACACAATTGAATTGTTACTGCTTAAGAAGAAGTAAGATAGTAATTAAGAATAGTAAAAAAAAATGCTCGACTGATTACGGTATAAATATACGTTAAAAGTTCAACTACGATGTTTTTATTGTAGCGCAAGGTAAATAGAATTTATAATATAGTAACAAAATTCACACTTTTCTTCTCAGAATTTCATAAGAGTGAAAAATAAAACAATTCAATATGGCGACTGATGCCGAGCCTTAAGTTCGGCAGTGGAAATCGTAAGTTTAAACAATCGGAGTACAGGTCGGTATTCCCATTGTGCCGTTATATCACTGCATTAACCTATAAAATAACACGTAAGACGAGGTATTTTGAAGAAAGTAAACGTTCATATACCATGTCATTTAAGATTTGTAAATACTAAAATAATTTCGTTTACATGCCTCGCAATGGGTATTTCCTCATTATCTTTAACAAATGTTTATAATGTAGCCTTCGGGAAAAACACATCACAGCAAAACAATACAGTATTGAAAGTCTGTTCCTATTGGCTGAATTTAGGCAGTAACATCGCTATTGTGTACGCTCAATTTTTGCGCCTCTACTGCTTACTTCTTACTGAAGTTTTTAATTGTGTAAACCCCTTTAGGTAATCTGGGTGCGTCTCACATTGCTACGGGATCTTTATCTTTTAGGATTTGTTTCATCATTACCCTTAGAATAGTGAGAAAATATGCCCATAAAACACTCGCCAATATCTCGCGATTTTTTCTAACAGTTTGATACTTGTAGCAATATATTTATCTTCTCAGTACAGAAAATAATTATTGTCCGAAAGATATTTCGTGATATGTAACCGAATCACGCCCATAGGTGGTTGGTGATAGTGAGAACTTTTGAAAACCATCTTGTCCAGAATAATAATTGAAAACTATTATTAATTTTGGCTTCATTCCTTAAAATTTGATTAGACTAACTTACAATTTCTGCACTTCGATTATTACTTCGATTGCTATGCATACATTAAGAAGTGACAGGAAACTATAAATTATCTGAAGAAAAAAGTAACTAGGGTTCCAAAGTGCCCGGTTTATCTCGAACCGCGTATAATGCAATTGCACACGTAAATTATAACGTTTTTCTTGCCAGGAGGGACCGCGGTGATGAATAGCCAGACCATTCGCATACCACCAAGGCGATCCGAGTTCGAATTCCGGCGAGGTCGGTCCCCGGATTTTCGCATGTAGGAATCGTGCCGGACGATGCCGTTTGCCGGTGGGTTTTCTCGGAGATCTCCCGTTTCCCCCACCCCTTCATTCACCTCATTTCACCCCTCACCAGCGCTAAAGACCTCGATGTTGAGCGCTGACCAAAATCTCTCACCCTCACTCACTCTTGCCAGGATTTCAGAACAGGCGCTCCGCAAGTATTTTCAATTTAAAACACCAATTAGCTTGTAGGTTAAAAGGATGTGGCAGCTATTGGGTGAATTACAAATATCCTAACATGATTACTGCCCTTTTGAATTGGTTAAATGCACTTAAAAATAAAAATCCTACTCGCAGGGTCACAGTGTGTATGGGAGACGGTTGGACCAGCTGCTCGACTAGCGAGACATGCCTTACGCCCGTCCGACCTGAAGAATGGATAAGGTGTTGTGGAGCAGCGATGGAACGAGACATTGGACCCTCCTAGTGTACTATTCAAAACAATATGCTTACATCTTCGGGTGTGCAATTTGGAGGCCATCTTTATTGAAATTTGTACCTTGTGGTGTTGTGTACTATCCTTTCAGAATATATGGCACATATTTTATTACGTGGGCAACCACATTGGACCCTCCTAGTGTACTATTCAAAACAATATGCTTACATCTTCGGGTGTGCAATTTGGAGGCCATCTTTATTGAAATTTGTACCTTGTGGTGTTGTGTACTATCCTTTCCGTATATATGGCACGTATTTTATTACGAGAGCAACCACATTGGACCCTTCTAGTGTACTATTCAAAACAATGTGCATACCTCTTCAGGGGTGCAATTTGGGGACCATATTTATTGACATTTGTACCTTGTGGTGCTGTGTACTATCTTTTCAGAATATATGGCACGTATTTTATTACGAGAGCAACCACATTGGACCCTTCTAGTGTACTATTCAAAACAATGTGCATACCTCTTCAGGGGTGCAATTTGGGGACCATCTTTATTGACATTTGTACCTTGTGGTGCTGTGTACTATCTTTTCAGAATATATGGCACGTATTTAATTACGAGAGCAACCACATTGGACCCTCCTAGTGTACTATTTAAAAAACATGTGCATACCTCTTCAGGGGTGCAATTTGGGGACCATCTTTATTGACATTTGTACCTTGTGGTGCTGTGTACTATCTTTTCAGAATATATGGCACGTATTTTATTACGTGGGCAACCACATTGGACCCTCCTAATGTACTATTCAAAACAATATGCTTACCTCTTCAGGGGTGCAATTTGGGGGCCATCTTTATTGACATTTGTACCTTGTGGAGCTGTATACTATCCTTTCCGAGGATGTAGCACGTGTTTCATTACGATGGCCACCACATTGGACCCTCATATTGTAATATTCACAACGTGTACGTACTTCGTAAATTATACAACTTAGGGGCTATGTTTATCAGACATATTTATCTACTTTGGTTGTGTACGACCTGTTCCTGCAATATGTCACACTTTTTTTTCGAACATCCTGTATACTACGTGGGTCTGTATATGTCTGTGTGTCCCGTATGCACTACTTATTCGATTGTGATGAAACTTTGGTGAGTTATTCTTCGTGTGCCCAGGAAGATTTGGGCACAAATGAGAAAAAAATATATAGGATTAAAAATTGTTCGTAACTTTAGTTCATAAATTTAGTTAACATAAATTTAAAAAATCAAAACCTTTGAGACAAACCACCATAAAGTAACTATTACAGTATTGCAGTATTAAAGTATTTTCAAATATGTAGATCTCGGCCACGGTCTATGAAGGCAAGGTCTTGACACTGAGGAATAAAATGTGACTCATTTTTTGTCGCAGCACTAGTAGTCATTTAGTGCAAGATTTGTCTTGTTTTGTCTTTGGCCTTAGCAAGATTTCACAGCTTAAAATGTTTTACTGTTATCGGAATTTCCTGTGTTATATAAATAAAAATAGAAAATCCAGATAATGTATGTGCAATTTAGTTTTGGAACACATTTTCAACTATAAAATTAAGTTTTTCAATATTTTACATGTAGACACACACTGCAACGATTCAAAAATGTTGTAGGGCAGGAAAGTATAGATTTTGTTCGAATCAGTTTACTAATATAATAGTACATAAGAAATTTTTTTTACAGACGACTTAGTTCCACGCACATGCCAATGTATTTATGGATACTAAATATTTATCTACCATACCAGCTTACTATTTTAACATAATTTATATATATATATATATATAAAATTGTAAAAATTGTGATATCGCCAGATGTAAACAAGACAAATCTTCCACCAAATTACTACTAGAGCTCAGCGACAAAATGGGCGTCACTTTCTCTTGCTGGAGAGCATACGCAGTGACAAGACCTCTTCCTCTTCGACCGTGTGACTTGGGAGCGGACAGATGAATTTTGCCAAACGGGGTAGAGGGTAAGAAAAGGGTACACAGAATTTAATAGGCATTTCAACGCATTCCGATACAATTAGTAGTTTATGAATTGTAGTAGAAATTGGGTTTCCAATTTGTTCGTTAAGTTAGTATAATATGAGTAATGTGACCTACACTTTTTCTGTTAACTTTTTAAATAAAATGTTGGCGCTCAAAATTTTTATTCAAGTTGTGTACTTTTGTAAAGCATTCTTAAAAGAGTTGTTTCGAAATTCCTTCAGTCTGTGTTGGTAACAATGACCAAACCCATGAGAGAGATACCAGCGTCGAGCTCAGCTGATGGAACACCTTCTCGCCCGGGAATACGCGCTTATCGGACGTAGGTCTGTCCGTCGCGCGCGACTTCTTGTTAATGGATGCTTCCCCACGTGGGGTTCAAGGTGACCTTGCTGACCTTGTTCTATTCTCGAGGGACCAATCAATGGCTCCCATTCCGGGAGACAGGGTTGTTCAACCTGCGGCAAGGTCGCGACCCGAGCCAGACCGATCGGTAGCCGAACTTACACGAGCGAGACTCCGCTCCCCCTCGGACACCTCATTGACAGATCTGACCGGTAGATCGATGATGAATAGCGGCGCCTCTGAGAAGAACGTAGGCGGGAAACCGACAAAAGAAACATCTGCGGCTGGCAGGAAGATTTTATCCGGGTGAAGGGCGAGGACAAAAGACTATTTTAAAGGTAACCGTTAAAGATGCCCATACACTATCCGTACAAACATTTCCTACTGTACGTTGCGGCTCGAATGTTTATCCAGATGTCCGAGTTAAATCAAGCAGGTTTGACGACAATTCTGCAAATAATGAGTTTGCACATACGGGCTGCAACATGTGCGACAATGTTTGAGGAGGACACAGCGTTTTTTTCGGAGCTGAGCCTTGCTGAAAAAAAAAATGCGTTTACAGAACATATATGTTAGCATACAAAAATACACATCATAAATGCAGTGTGTAAAAATTCAAAAGAGAAAATAAAAACTTTAGACGAGAAGGCGAGCAGAAATATAGAGCGAGTAAAAAAAAAGTTCGCTCTAATAAAAAAAGGTAGGAAACAAATGTTTCAGAAGTCTAGTATTATCAAGTCACAAGTAGCCACCGTTTAAACCATTAAACCACTAGGGAATTTCCACAAATTAACTGGCATTTTCTTCAGTCACAGAACTGTGGCCGTGTGTTATTTGCAGAAACACATTATTACGCAAACAAGAAAGTTTACACCAATTCTATGGCCACATACTATCTCCGTGCATGAAGTGAACATACCGAAATTGTCAAGGCGTAGTGTATTAGTTTTGTTTGATGACATCGCTGTTCAGAGTTTTGCTGCTTAATATAAACTACATTAGAAATGTAATATACTATGTCCGTAAAGTCGTGGTGCACTTTAGACCGGTCACAGGAAAGCAACAAAAGAAGATATAAATATGAAATCTGCACCAAATAAAAGGAGAACTTTCCAAGATGCTGTAGGATGATGTGTGCGCACACAAGTGATGACGCAACACCACGAACTGCGCGGCAGCTGATCAGCGGGGCACCATGACTCTACGGACGTACTGCATTTAATTCTATTTCGCCCCATCACTCCTCTTCCTACCTACCCTCTAAGCGGGAGTCACGTAACTGGCGTGCAGTCTTCTTATCGGTAAATGCCCCTTATCAGAGTGAGTGAGTGAGAGATTTTGGTCGGCGCTTAAGGGCCTCGCCTACCACGAGCGTAAATGCGTGGCAGCGTGTTCGTAAATACTTTTTTTTTAAAACATTCCACATATGCTTAAAGTGTCTATTTACAAAAAGAAAATATACCACAGACGATGCCTGAAGAGTCGATTCAAAGCATCACGTCGATTAGAAAAATAATTTCGGAGCTCCTCAAAATGGCTACAAACTGCTTTTTCAATATGTTATATCTGGAAAACTACTCGCGGGATTCGTGTGAAACTACTCTAGAAGCATGCAATGGACTTTGCTTAAAACTTTCCACCAGAAAAGATGGGGTCACAATTGAAAGTGTCAGTAAGGCAAGCGTTCTACGATACCACTGCACGCCATTCCAGGGTCTTGTGGTAGAGGCGATACCGCACCAGATGAGCCGGTCAACATCGCCCTTGGCGCCGTGCCTCACTCACACAAACACACGGCCAGTAGGCGGGCGCCTTAAGAGGGCGTGGCACATAATTCAACGCTTAAAGCATTAATGTATAACTGTAGGTTTCCTGAAGCCAATTTGAGAAAGTTAAAAAAAAGCAATCCTAGACAATAGTTTTAGCCAACGTTTTAAGCAAAATTGTTTCCAGTTTTACGAACTTCTGAAGCACAATCTCTGACGCCGGAACCTCGTGCATTTAACTGCGTCGCAAGAGATCACGCGGAACGATTTAGTCATACTGGATAAATATTTACTCACAAAGTTGGCAAATATCATTATATAGGATTGTCATTGAGTATTTTATCCATATTGGCTTCGAAAAAAGCGTAGAAATAAATTATGTTTTCAGGGTTTATTTATCTACCACGCACTCTTAACATCAAGGTATTTTGCGCTGGTGAGGGGTGAGATGAGGTGAGTATGGAGCAGCACCGGAATGCAAGGGCGAGGGAAACAGGAGATCCCCGAGAAAACCCGCCGACCAACGGCCCCTATCACACATGCAGTGACGACTCTACCTTGTTATTGTGTGGCGTTAGAGATAAATGTGTGCTGCACGACGCTATACCTTCTTAGAAGATTTTACACCAAGACTTTCATTCCTAAAAATGACCACAAAATGAGTTTTAGAAAGCTCACGAGCTGCAGTATGGTAGGTTATCTCAGTTACACGACCAGGTTTTGTCGATGACCAGGATCTTGCTAAACAACTGTTACCGCCCGTAATGCTGTTAAGGGCTTTAAGATGGCGGGAACATGACAAAATAGAAATATACTAATCTGGTCCAGTTTTGCTATATATGAGGTCCGCAGCATACTATTTACGTGTTATTTTATTTATATTTTAGTAAAATATTAGTTTCATGCTATTCTCTTCGAAATTTTGAACACATTGTATTCAGTTTACCTTCGCTGTAGTTTCGGTTATGTGAACTGTTTACATATTATCTCACCAAATGGCGGTTTTTATTTGCCCCGAGGGCAAGTTAAGTGAGGAGTTGATCGATAGGCTGTTAGGTGAACATTCGGCCTTAGATAAACTTCGCTCGGGTTCCGTTTCGAAATTCTGGCTTACCTTACCTTCGAGAGCTTTCGAAACCGCCTAAAAACGCCTGTTTTTTTTTTTTTGCTTTGAGGAAATAGTCTTTTAAATATTACTGAAAGACGTGTAACTGTCTTTTAATACTACTCTTAAGCTGACGTCAAACACACGTTGAGCAAACATCCCGAATATACTTCTATCGGCCGACGCTCTGCATCTGCACACCGCTCCGCGGCCACTTTCATAGTAAACCTCTCTCACCACAGAGGAGAATCCTGCTAAATCCACTGCTCTGATTGGTGCTTGACGTTTCCTCGAGATGTTAGCGAAGCTTGCCTAACTGTGTTGTAGTTTCGCCCTTGTACAGTTGGCTCCTGCTGCTATCTCGACGTTCCCTCCTCTCCCCTGAGAGACTCCAGATGCGCACACACCACGGGGCTGGATCTACTGAACGACTGGATACAGGCAGCTTCCTTCTCTCGTCAATGACGGTACACTGGTGGAATTTGCACCCCCCCCCCCCGGGCAAGGTTCTTCCCCGTACAGGCGGCAAGCACCTCTCCGTGCTAATCCCTGCACAATCGTCTCCGAGTGCGCCCCTCAAAGTCGCACCTATAGGTAGAGACACTGGAAAATCGCGTGAATAGTTGACTATTTGCTAGGCTCCAACATACTGTGTATAACACTGAATGTTTCGTATCGACATTGGCTATGGTTTATTTGAAGCATTGTTTCTCTCTTCAACAAAACCAGTTAGAACGGTACAGCTTGGACACACAGCGTGTGTGGTTTGTCACAAAACTGTTTACACGTGTCACGGTTAATATAATACAGTTTATTGGAGACTATCTTAAACATTTTCGCGATTTTCCAGTGTCACTTTTGAAGGCCACATTTGACGACTGAAATGCCAGAAGGAAACAAGTCGTGGAGATATCACGTGCTACACGATTGTACTGTTAGAAGCCAATAATTGATATTCGGCTTCAGCCGCTACACGTATAGAACTGAGAAGTCTAGGCTGTTTCCAGACGAATACGCGAAATACTCATGCCTCTACCTACACCTAGTCCAGTCCAACAACTACAGTTATGTTGTTTCCCACCACCGACTGCATTTTTACTATGGCAATACTGTTGGCAGTGTACTCTGTGGTCTCCTGTGACTCATCGTTTGCTTAACGGGGTATTTTATATTACTGACGTAATTTCATCCTAACACTCTTCAGTAAGCTAAGGCAATAACTAATAGATTTGCATTGATTTTGATGATATTTTTATTTATCGGAACCTGATATCGAGTAATTTTGACCCTTACATTCTTGTTCTACCTATTTTGATCGTGCAATAAACCACATCGAGTTTTGTTCCCAAAATTTCACAAATTTTGGCATGAACATAAGCCAAAATGAATCAAAATATTTTTGCAGGTAAGCTGTGCATTAAGTTTGCGAAAAGCCTACATACATACGAACAATGTATGATGCTCACAGCTTCAATTTTTCTTTTCAATTATTCTGTTAAAAATAATTCAAAATATTTAAACAAATGTATAAAAAACAAGCATGGATCTTAAACACTGTTTCAGTAAAATAAAATATTTCAATTGACTTCTAAAATGATACGTACCAGATATGGGATAGAATATTACTGCTATTGTTTTCCTAGTGGTCTAGGAATACAAGGGCGTAATTGCGGATACCGTTTATCTCACAATTCTATTGCTAGTAAAGATTAACCACCGTAAGTTTATGTTATAATCGATGGTACTCAGAGGGATTGATAGCAAGATAGCGTCTGCAAATTCAAGGTTTATGTGTGAACGCGCATCTCCGTAAATAAATTTTCTAGGAATATGGTTTCTTCCTAGTAAATGTAAAATAAAACTGTTTTATGTAGGTGCAATATCCTGCAGAATATCTTCAAAAAGGAAACAAAATAATCAAAATCGCTTTAAATAAATGGCACGTTTAGGGCTTCGGTGCTCAGTATTCTTTAGGATAAGAACAAAAGAGCATCCTGGCGATTGTAGTGCAATCGTTGTTTGGCTTTCGTCACATGCATTAATATAATATAGCTTCTGATATGATTTGCGTGCTATTGTATTACGAGCGCAAACGATAAGTGCACGTCTGTCGAATGTATTTGTTCGTAAATTAATTCTGCGTTATGTAGAGGAAGCGACGCTCCGTGGCATCGGTCCGCGAGGATCTGTGTTTGTGTCTGGAATAACACATTAGGTTCCGGATGGCACCGCAAGAGTGAGAAAGTATTTAAGGACCGGAATTTGCAAATGATTACAGCCAGTGATTTTTGGTGAAAAGAATTCTGCAACAATTTGTTTCTTAATGCCTTATGTGAACGACTGTTCCTCTGCTTTATGGTCAGTGATTGGAAGTTTTTAACTTTCGGTGTCTTCGGGGGTCCTACCCGGAAATCACGGACGTGTGGTGTCGCGGTAACACTGTTCTGGTTGGTACAGTCAAATCAGCCACGCCTCTGCCCTATTATATTCTGTCAATAACCACGAACCTGAGTTGCAGGTGTGCACGTAAGGCATTGAAACAAGTTGTTGCAGAATTATTTTCACCAAAAATCACTGGCTCTACCAATGATTTACAACGTGAGATGCATAAGTCTATGGTGTGTATATTAATTGAAAATTGCAAGTTCTACGAATCAATAAAAAAATTATAAAAAAGAACAATCCTAGAAAAACGTTTTAATCAACTTTTTAGCAGATGTTTTCTCAATTGGCGTAAATCTGGTGTTCAATATTTGACGTCGAAATTTCGTACATTTTTATCCGATTCGTTACGCTAAACGAATGCTACCCTCTGGCAAAATGCTTGGTCATAATTTGGCAAAAGAAAATACCTAGGAATGTTTCTTTTGTATGTATTGCCTTACAAAAACCTAGATTTTATGATGACGTTTCAGCGTTACTTCACTGTGTGTGCCACACCCTGTAAGTATCCGATTATCAATTATCTTTCGTAGACTCTTTTTCGAAATACTCCAAGTGCGTACAGGTAACAAGCACCGTTTTACCTCAGTTAACGATGTTCCGGATTCAAATCCCGGACTCGTCATGGACGTGTGCGTAGATTTTTTTATGTTAATTTACATTAGCGTTAGCATGAAATATTTTCCGAGAAAGATTCATAGTAAGCACAATTAATTTTCATGCAAAAAAACTGATGCGATGTGTTTTCTGTAATTTTTCCTAATTAAAATGGTTGTGAAATATTTACTATGCAATAAAAAGGCTTTTAACGAATTGATATATATATATATAAAACCGGAATGAATTGTGTGAGTTTCATCAAACTAACTTGCTTCATAAACTTACTGTATCCATGCATGTAACTATTTTTCATGTCTGTTCCGACATCATACGTTTAAACTGCTGGAGAAATTTTTACTTAACAGTTCTCACTCAAATTAAACACTTCACAATTGTGGCCTTTATATCCCTGAACTCGCTGATGTTGCTGAAAACTGTAGCGGGAAGGGGGGGGGGAGTAAAAATTAAAAGCGTTAACAATTGCTACTACAATTAAATTAACTTCAATTCGGTACTTTCGCGATCCTTTTCACGTTTATTCCTCGCTTTGCGAAAAAAAAAAAATTATATAACGTAAGTCGATTCAAATTTAGCAAAATAATCAAATAAATCTCTACGTACTCAAACTAAATGGATTTCCGAAGTCAAATATAAAGAATAGTTGCTACAAATCTTACAAAACTTTTTTTTCCTTTCACGTTGACAATTTAACCATTTCTTATACTCGATTTTGCAGAACACAGCGAAGATACGAACGACTGTGCCTTATATAAAGCGCGATGATAAATATTTTGATATGTGTAATACTAGTATTGCTACAGCGATAATAAGATTAGCCTTGATTTATGTGGGGTTAATGCGGGGTTGCATACCTGTGCCTGAATCACTGACACGGGGAGTGTTCGACAATTTTATTGCATTTTAACTTTTTGAGCCATAACGATTATTCAAATTGTATTGATAAAATTTTTCTCTTCGACAAAGCATAGGATATATTCTCTGTAAACTGCATGACATATAAAAATAATGGAATCTTTCATTAGTTTGTCATGCAGAAACATTGAAAGAGAATTCTTGAAAGTAAACCTATAATCCTCTAAGGTTCTACATTGAAATTTTGTGCAGATTTTCCGACAGTAAAAAGACAGGGTCACAAATAAAAGTCTCAAACATCCAACTTGACGGCGTTAACAATCCGCACCAGTCCAGCGCCTAGCACGTAAGAACAGTTGGGCATTATGTGAGCGTGTCACTTTCGTCTTTACCACACCTTTGCTTCTGAAGACTGGTCCAGGTTCAAGAACTAGAACGCCTCTTTGATCTGCTTTGCTAACATGTATTATAATGTTGAAGCTGGGCCCGCAGCCCGTACTGACACACAGTACACTGGGGGAAATAAAGTATTGTAGATTATTGTAGCAGCTGCCAGTCTGATAAAAGAGACAGTAATCAGGTTGGTTCCCGCTAATATCTCCATTATTCCTACAACAGAGCACTTTGTATTTTCTATGGAACAGATTCTCCCTTCCACAGTTCATATTGTCGAAGAAACTATCCAAATGCTGCAAGCAACATAAACTTTACTATTTTCCATATTTTAAGATAGCCACCTGCCCAGCCGCCGAGCAGCGTGCAGAGCTTCGGCCGGTACAAGATTATTCGAAAATTGTTCTGCGTGCGTAAGTTACGTCTACTTAGAAACTGTATTAATAGTACATTATAGGCCGTTCACTTTAAACTGAGCACTCCTCAGCATTTATGAAAAACCAAAAACTGTATTTTATTGGGGGTCTAAAATATTACGTTTTAAAAGTGGTGAAACATTTACACTGGTTTTTAGTTTCATGGAAGTTTTCTTTTTAAAAATAGTACAGATGAATGCAAAACAAATGAAAGAAGAATTTAAGCAGTGCTCACTTCAGATCCTCTAGTTATCTATAACGTTTTAATTTTTTATTATTTTTACGAAACCGAAAATTGATGTTTTGTGGTCCTTTCTAGGCACGAAAATCTTGGGGCAGTAAATTTTAAAAATTATATGTGTATAGAATACACCTGCATATTTAATTTTACGTCATAAAATGATAGGGTCACCTGTTAATATTTTACAAAGGGTAGTTTTCGACGAGGAGACAGCACTTAAGTTCAGTGACTTGCGCCTAGAGGCTATGGTGAGATGTGATGCCCGCGCTGCGTCGTCCTTACCGCTTGCGAACTTGTAGGACTCGAACGTGCAAAATACATTCACCCAGGCAGCCACCTTAAGGTGTATGGAAAGCTACGATGTCGAGCGGACGACTGGAATTCACAGTCGTCAATAAAATCTGAACTACTCATCAAAATTCTGTGAGAAGTTTTTTTCTGAGTAAATATTTCATCAGCAGGCGTTTACTTATATGGCACTGTGTGGCAGGCAGTATGCTTTACTTTCCAGTAAAAATTACAAATATATTATTTTTAAAATAACGGCTTGAAATCACAAAATCTACAAAAATGGAAAACTGTCATTCTTAAAACTGTTAATATAATAATATCTAGGCCTCTATAATAACAAAATTTTAAAAAAGAACTCGTTTTCGTATGGAAATAATTTAAACCTCTCGCGTAGATATTTTCTGATAGTAAAATTATTTTCAAATTAAAACGCGATTATTAATAAAATTCGGTTATTATAGAGGCCTAGATATTATCATACTAAAAAATATAAAAATTACAGTTTTCCAATTTTGTAGATTTTGTGGTTTCAAGCCCTTACTTTTCTAAAAGACAATTTTTAATTTTTTACTCGAAAGTAAAGCACACTACCGCATAGTGCAATTTAAGTAAACGTCCACTGATGAAATATCTACTCTGCAAAAAAATCTCATCACATTTTGAGTAGTTCAGATTTCATTGACGATTGTGTATTGCGGTCGTCCGCTCGACACCGTACCTTTCCATACCTCTTAAAAGAACTCTGGTTACAATGTGAATATTTTTTATCGTTATTCCAGGCGTCACTAAACTAAACAGCTACTCATACAGAAGCGATATTGTTAGTCATGTGTGATGTCTTTGAAGCAAACAAACGTACGCCTGCACGAGACATGAATGGCTACAGCGTAATACGGAACATTTACTATTGGCCAGCTGGTCTGTTACGACCTCGCGTCGCTAGCTTGCGATTGCACGCAACTTTGCGATGTGTCGAGGTTTAGATAGCGAATTTGTGATTATGACCGTCTTCGTTTGCGAGTGTCGGTAACATTTGCGAGTACACAAAAACTTTGCGACAGCGCACTCTCAGCGACGGCAGTTGGCAATGCTTCTGTGAATAAATTTCTCTCATTTTAAAAAAAAAATCAAAAACTGCTGTTTACAGCGACTGAAATTTCTCTTTACGTGGTTAATTATCAACCTCGATGGTAGTGCCACCTAGCCTAATTATTAGGTAATAGTTCATATATGCTCCGCTAGACGTCGGTAAGAATTCCATCACAAAACTTAAAAATGCGTAGTAGATAAATAAATGCTGAAAACATTAATTGATTTCTACGTTTATTTTCGAACCCAATATGAATAAAATCCTCAATGACAATCCTACATAATGGTATTTGCCAAACTTTGTGAGAAAATATCTATCCAGAATTACTAACTCGTTACACGTGATCTCTTGCGCCGCAGTTAAATCAATGAGGTTCCGGCGTCAGGGATTGTGCCTCAGAAGTTCGTAACACTGGAAACTATTTTCTAAGATTGCTATTGTTAAATTTTCGCAAATTGGCTTCAAGTAACTTAAAGTTATATATTAATGCTTTTAGCGTTGAATTATGTGCCACTTCATCTTAAGTTAATTAAGCAGCGCTGTATACAAGGGAAGTAGTGTTATTGAAGACATTTTTGAAAGTGATATTTATTGAAAAAAAAAATCTCTAAGGATCATTCTTCCAACGTAATGTTGGTATACGTGAGAACAAGGGAATATAGACATGTACAAAACTAAATAAATAAAAATTGTCGTTAGTAACAAATTACAATATAGCCATTCATAAATAATGTGTAAATATATACCATTTATAGATTTCCAGTTAATATTGTAGAATGTGTGGTTCTTCTGTATTACAATTTACAGTGTTCACGTTATGAGAAACGACGAGTTATGAGTCAACGTCATTATTACATTTGAAAGACTCGTTTTTCGCCCATAAAAGTTAATGATTATTCTCTTGAAAATTATGCGTTAAAGTATTAATATTATAAAAATACTGTTATTATAAAATACTACTTGTTTTGTCTGTTAATTGTCTCGTAATTGAATCGTGGCGGTTAAAACAACTGCATGGGAAATGTTTAACTATTCGTAAAGCTACAGTACATAGAACAGTACTGACTGAATAACTGGACAGAGATATTTATATTAAAAAGTTAAAAAATATATATAATTTCTTCTGCAGATGTTGGGCTCGATCCTTCGCCCAAAAAATAACAAGATATGACTGTAACGACGCTAACCAATACTCCAACTTGACACCAAGGACAGCTCTCTCGTAAATTTTTACCCATGCAATATTTCCGTGTTGTATATACATTTACATAAGTGACGTTATAATAAAGATTTTATTGACAATTTTGTAGTTTCGTATTTTTAAAATATGAATTGTGAAAAAAAAAAAAAAACAGCTAACTCGAATTGTCATAGCTGTTCGAAATCTACATTTCTTTTACAGAAATCGTGTGGTTTTTTTAATTTTCGTAAAACTAATTTGCGAAGCGTAAACAATGTTGTAACGTATGTATCGGACTCTTTCTAAGCCAATTAATTTAATTACAGTTCTTTAAATATGTGAGGTTACGGTAACTCAAGGAAAATGTACGTCTTTTTATCTTGAAAATCCACTTTGCGAGACGTAGCGACCCCTCGAGACGGCGTGCTATAGTTTGCGACAGACTTTGCGAATGCTTTGCGGTATGTGCGCGTCACGTGGACAGTTCGCAGTCGCAAAAAGTGGGAGTTGTAATCGCTTTCATCGCAAAGGCTAGTTTAGCGTGGCTAACGATCGCAAAACTGCTTTCCGACGCGGTCATAACAGACCCGCAGGCCTTGTTTCGGCGTGTTCGTCGGTATAGGCGGTTCGGAATAAAGTGAGCACTCAAAAAAGCCCTGCAAAAGTTCTGTTTTCAGTCAATTCGTATCTTTCCGCACGTAAAGGCTAACAACGGGAAATGTTTAACCTCCCTGGACACATCACTTGATGCTTGCGCTTGTAAGATAAATCACGCAATCTGTATGAATCGATACTGTTTGATAAAAAAAAACTTTCATTAATTATATAAAATGCAATTATGTCGATTTCATTTGATTTTGATTCTGTATTACTATATTTAAATAGGAAAATACACGGAACTATTTTCTGTAATTTCGCTGCCAACCATACAAGCAGTAACGCAGCTAGAGTTAATGCAGACTTATATGCAGTAATGTCTAGTGATATTTTTCAAAGGTTAAATATTTAGTGCTCACTTTATCCCGAATGACCTATAGCTGCTGATTTGTTGATGAATTGCCGCTATGCTGTTGGCCAGTCCAGGCGCATTAATGGCTCGAGCGGCTCGAATTCGCCTCACGCGTAGACATTTCGCTTCTGTGTTCTCTGCTGCTCTGTGACGAAACCAAGAAACCGCCTTCTGAAAGAACGTATCTTGCAACTCCGGAATGGAAATAGAAATACAGGAATGGGCATGAAAAACAAGATGTTATTAAATATCACTTTGCAAATAGTCAGACATATTGCCGAAACTTAACTTTCATACATACAATAGTCTAACCTATTAACCGAAATAAATAAATACACATATATACAGTACATATATATGAGTAACTTGTATTAAGCATCGTCTACCATTTCGCGATTGTAAATTTCTGTCTGCTATTGAACAGTAGTTAACAATTAGCAAATTATCTTATTCTGTAATTCCACAACTTCTTCCCCGTGGATCATGATAATTAAAACTTTCAAACAAAGTTACTAATTTACATGACGTCTTGGAAGCCACAACTAAAGATATTTTTTGCAACTGTTGCAGAAATAGACGAGTAGATATAAAGAACATGTTGTTACGAGAAATACAATTGTTACGGAGTCGGAATAAAAAATTACGAGGAATGCTTGAAGGATATTTCAAATTACAAAAGTATATTTTATGAAAAACGACACAAACCTTCCTTTGTAAAAAAAGCTTGAAGCTGAGAAGGAAAAACGCACAGTACAGGTTCAAAAAGGAATGGAAGGAAAAGTGTGAGAATAGGATACTTTTTAGCCAACTTTCAAGGACTCGACTCCAACGGCAACGGATCAGGTGATTCTTATTTGGAGTGCTGATATTAAATAAAAATAAATATGAAATAAAAAAGGTAGCAATACAAAGTTTCTCCGAACATAATGTATGAAACACGGTACCTACCAGTTTTTCAGAAAAAAAAATGAAATCTTCGCTTTTGTTTTTTCACTGAAGTTGACGGTAAAACATGATAAAAAGAACGCTTCTAAAAAGTAATCCATAATTAGATCAAGAAAACAAGTTACAGATACATGAGATTGATTGTTCTGTTACTGTTATTCATAGCACCATAATAATATTACATTAGCAAGTTTTAACTTACAAGACACCGCGCTCTCGATAAAATTTGTCGTAACTAGTGACAAAAAATGTAGATACTGCATGTGTGTAACAGCGCTAGGTTGAAATTGGTTTTATAGTATTTCATTTATCTCTCTTTTGGCTATAGTTTACCTATAATTTTACATTCTAATACTGAGACTGTTATTTGAGAAAAAGTTGGTCAATGTCTAACTGAACCTGGATTTTCCTAACACGACTAAAAACGTGCAATTTAATTCATGCCTGCAGCATAGACGCTTTCTGGAAATATAGGTAGTCGACAAAACAGTGAAAGCGTAAAATTGTTTCTTAAAATCTGAAAAAAAAAAAAATAAATAAATCCGATAGTTTATCAGATTGAAGCAAACACTGCCTTTGTAACTGTTTGCTATAATTATTGAGCGTACAGAGTTTTATTGCAATTTATGGTTTTTGAAATTTATTCATTTAAGCTTAGCCGTCCTTCGCTTACTTTTTCAAGGACAAAATGAGATGAATACGCCAGAACACTACTTGTTTCGTTAATATAGAGTAAATTTGTGGAGGTCAACTAAATTGCGAAATAGCAAGGTATCTATTAACGGTATACGGATAACCCGGGAGTGAGGGAGACTGCACCTTCAGATGTACACCCCTGCGTGATTGCAACCGCTGATACGTGTATCGCTTGCTATTAAAGAGTCCGAAAGGGGAGAATGGAGGGAGGGGAAATGGGCAACAAAATTTTGGCGGACAATGCCGCCTAGGGTGTAGCCCCCAGGATGTGAGTGGGCGTGGCTCCCATACGCGGGACGCATTCTTTCCGTATCGGGACACTTCGTTTTTAACTTGAGGAAATGTGATAAGGATAACACATATCAGTAGTTCATTTTGATAGTGCTGAATGTTGCCTTACAACACCGACAAACTACGTAAATCAGATACAGTTCAAGAAACAAGTATATTACTACACAGACATAAATAAAAGCAGTAAAGGCTATTTGCCAGTGATTATAAAACCAACGAATTTCTACTGTATGAACTTAGATCTATGCATTTCGTTAAGAACACACAACATAAGACCACAATAACATCCATTATGTGCCTTAATTTAATAAAATAAATATAATATTTATTACGTTCTGTTTAAATTTTTATTACACGCCTAATGACTACCTAACAAAATAACGGTAATGTAAGTGGGCTTTACGTCTCGTCGACAGCGAAGTCATTAGAGACGGCGACACTATACTTAGTACAATGACAGGAGCTGAGAGGAGTCGGCCATGACATTATTTTATGGAACCATCCCAGCATTCGCCCGGAGCACGGTCGTAGAAGAACAGGTCTGGGCACTCGCCTATCTAACAATGTATTTTGCTTGGCTAGCTTGTTGTTTGGCTGTAGTTCGTCAAGTTACCGAGAATGTCGTACTTTTTGGCGCTGTTTTCCGGGCGGTCGGACTCAAACTCCGTCCACTTTTTTCCATTGTTAAATTTATAAAGTAAATAACGGTTGATGAAGCCTTTTCTTAAATTTGTGAGCGAAGAAAGTATTTCATAAATTGATAAAAAATACGTTTTGGTAAATTGTTTATCTCAGCGGAAAGGAAGTGGGCGGAGTTTAGTCCGACCGCCGTAACATCAGCGCCAATAAAACACGATGTTCTCGGTAACTTGGTGAACTACAGCCAAACAACAAGGGGGTCAAATATCCAGGCGAGTGTCCAGACCTGTTCTTCTACGGCCGTGGCCCGGAGCGATTTCGGGAAACCACGGTAAACCGAAATCAGGATCGCCGGAGCTGGGGATTGAACCTGGGTCCTCTCGAATGAAAGTCCAACGTGTTACCGTTGCACTACCTCACTCGGTAACAATAAAACCCTTGAGTAATAATATGATTAAACAAAAAATGTCACCTTAATTTACCAAAGCAAAGAGCTTCAAGTCTGGCATTTATTACAGGTTGATAAAGCTTGCTCCTTAGAAACAAAATAAATTATGTCAACGTAAGGCAAGGCATATATTCCTTGTGACCATTTATTCATGACTTAATGCTTGATTTAGTTTTATCTAATATTTCCTTAAGAGTTGAAAAATAACTCATTTTTGACCAAATGTTGCAGTTGAGGCATTGGGTTCAACGACGGAAACGTAGCTTGTGACGTAATGCGACCTCCTGGCTCTTTCTTATGACTTGACGTCATTGCAACACACATTAACTCTGCCAAGGTTAAATAATTATACCACACGTTAGGAAGCTCAATGTTATTAGTTTGGCAGGGAATAATTTCCACCGGGAGTTGCGCTGGGGTCGAAATAAGCAGCCGTTATTTCCGGTTTAAAAAATTAATTAACAACGACAGGGATTTTGTGATAAATGAAAGTCGTTTTATTTTTATGCTAATGAAGTTCAAAAAAATTGGTGTCTCTTTTTCAGTAAAGCACTAAAATATCGCACATATCAAACTAGTTTATTAGAAATTCTATTACCGTCCTAACATGTATTAGAATTAACATTACTCAGGAATACGTTGCAGAGGAGTGTAATCATGTAACGAGAGTAAGGAAGGCAGTTCGCATTGGGTGAGTTGGTGGTGAGGGGGTGGAGGGTCAGCCGACGACTACGCAGATCATATGTTGCACTGTTGACGCCTCCAGCCACAGCGTTTACGCCGCAGAAAATAAAGAAGTGCTAAATTGAATGTAACAACCGGCGAATAGCATGTTGCAGGTGGATGGGCGTACAGGAGAAATGTACGAAGGGAATTCTTTCCGCGAAATACACCTGCTTTATTACATATATTTTTTAAAAATTAATACCTGAAGGTCGTATACGAGGTCGTGCGATGCCACCACACTAAATTTAAGCATACTAATTAAGCGTGTAAAAATAAACTAGGATTCTCTCAGTACCTGCGAGCGAACAGCTAAGGGTCCTGTACTCAATCCCGCGGGCCCGGTCTTCAGGGAAATGTGTTAAAGCAGTGATAGCGACACTGATTCATTGCGAGAAAAATAGACTATTCAACTACGCTTCACCATACCATATCCGTAATCTGAAGTTTAATTTTCGTTGTGGAGTGTTCCCATCTGACGCGCCGCTACTGAATACTTGTGATTCGTCTTTAAACAACTACATAACTATCCTCTAGTCATTCAAGTCGCAGGCTGCTGCACTGTTCGCAAAATACGTAGGACTCGGTACTTTTCGCGAAACGATTTTTGTAGCACTTCGTTTCAGTGCCTTAGGTACGCACCTGCATCTCGGCTTTATCGCCAATGATTGGATGCCGTAACCACCCAGCGTGTGGAGGTTAAACCCGCAAATCACAGACGTGATGTGTCACAGTTATCTTATCTATGTACTAATTGGCACAGTCAAATGAATAACAACTCTGCACAAAAAAAAAACTGGCAATAGCCATGAAGTTGAGCTGCAGGTGTACACGGAAGACACTGAAACAAAGTGGGGCAAAAATCTTTTCACCACAAAATCGTGACTGTAGTCTTATCACGAAAGATTATTGCAGTTTCCACTATCTCTAGCTGTGCACGATCCATAGTGAAAGTTAGGAACATTTCGAGAGTTCAATAAACCGCATGCTAGAATCCGCTCTCCTGTGTATTCTCAAGCCCCGACCATTTGTCAACTAGCTACTACCCACTGGAACAACAGGTAATGAATAGAGCCACGATTTTATGGCGAAAAGATTTTACAACATTTGGTTTCAATGCGTCATGTGCACACCTGCAGCTCTGCAACATCGTCTGTGATTGGATGGTTTTCCTCTCACTTGCCTTGGCAAATTACAGACGTACAGACTCACAATAATCTTATTCTGATTGGTGCAGTCAAATGGGAGACGTGTCCGAACAAAGACACGCTGCCAATAACCTGGAAGTACAGTTGCCTATGTGCACGGAGACACTGAAACAAAGTGAGGCAAACATTTTCCCGCGACAAAATCGTGGCCGTAGTAATGAATGAACGGACAGGACTTACGTAATTACAGGTCAGTGGATTCTAGCACGCGGGTAAAACTGAACTCACTAGTTGTCCAATTTCCCTGCTTTTGCCACAGTTAGGGACAGAAAAATGTCGCGAATTCAGTGACCTGCGTGTCAGAATCAACTATCCTATGCATAGAGGCACGAGTATTTCGCGTATTTATCTGGCAACAGCCTAGACTTCTCAGTTCTATACGTGTACCGGCTGAAGTCGAATATACATTGGCTTCTAACAGTACAAACGTGTAGCACGTGATATCCCCACGACTGGTTTCCTTATTTATAACTGGCTTGCAGTCGTCAAATATGTGTTAAAACTGCTCTCGTCTAATCACAGGAGGAGGAGTGAAGTATACGTTATTGACGTTCAACCTTACCTAGAATCAATACGCGAAATAATCGTGCTTCTACCTATACGTACTCAAGTCACATCAATTTGTCAGCTAGCTGCTACTCAGTGGAACAACAGACAATGAACGAACAGTCGGGGCTTGATCATGCATAGTACAATGGATTCTAACCTGCATGTTATTAATGGATTTCGCAAAATGTTCCTGTCCCTAGCTACAGTTACAGCCTTAAGGAAAGAACTATTGCAAAACGGTCTCCCTGTTTTCTGGTAGTATATACTACTTAATTTTTTTTTTCAAGACAGCAGTTTCATTTATCATCTGATTAACGAAAACCATATAATAATGCTGTCTACAAAAAAAAAAAGCAAACTAAATAGTAAAAACTATTTCCAACAAAACTGGCAAACAGTTTTACAATATCCGCTCTCTTTTAATATAAAAGAATAATAATCATTGCAAAAACAATAGAAATGTGGGTTCATGGTCTAAATAAATGTTGTTTTGATATATTTAGGCTTGATTCTATAACCAAATATATTGTATTTTGGAAACAAAAATTTAAATAGCCGTGGGGTCTATTGCTACCAAAAGATTATAACATAAGTATAAATATAAATGTATATAATTTTACTGGTGGAAAGTCTGTAGCTAAGTTCAGTGGAGGTCGCAATCTGAGTTTCACATTGTAACATAGCATTTTGTCCAATGTTACAGATGCGTATAAATTTCAATTTATTTGTCAATTAACCTAGGTATTTACTATTCTATGACCATAGTTCCCACGTGCCAGCAAGAAAGTAAGTTTTAATTGTCTATGTATTGAATGTATAAGGTATTGTGGTTTTGAGACTTTAATGACTTCTACAGCTTTTATATCTACGCT
>PNEQ01074466.1:0-42584 GCA_003012365.1 Medauroidea extradentata
GGCAGGTAGTGGCAGCTTAGCTCACGGGGCAGGTAGTGGCAGTTTAGCTCATGCATGGCTTCAGATTGAGGCTCTTTGTAGGGCCCCTTGCTATCACAACCACCAGAACTGGCAAAAAACATCTTGATGATTCTGGTACAGTTCAAGCCCATGATTATGCTGGTGTTGGGAGAGAATTCACGTTCTTATTGTAGCATTCTGTGGTTATTGTGCATTATTTATTTAGTCAGGCGGGGGACATATAAAATCTTATACCTGAATCCAATATATAACAGGCTTGTACTAACAAACAGGCAGAATGAAAATAGTTGAATTTAGCGTTACTCAGCAGATCTATTGGTAATTCAAAAAGCATTCATAGCAGCTAACTGTTGGAAAATGTGAACTATTAGGTTAAAAAACTGGAGAGAAGTAAAAAAAATATATAGTTGAGAATTTTTGTAAACATTGCTTCGAGCCACTGATGCTTTAAAAATATCAGTCTAGCTTTTATAGATATTATCTAATTGCAATTACTTAGTATGTGCACTGTTTTGTGGTTATCAATCCAGGCAAAAATTCTTATATTTAGTAAAAATTGTGAAGACTTTCCAATGCTACTGGAAAGAATGTAGTGTTTCCGCAGATAACATTTTAATCTAAAACGTCTCAATCTAGTGTTGTCCGCTTTGAAAATAACAGAGACTTTGTGTAAGTACGCCTGTTAAGGTCCCCCGCTAATTTGTAAAGATTATTCTCTCATGACTAAACACAGCAAAAATGTGTGTTTTCACATCTTATTTTAGATGTGAAGTTATCGGTGCAAAATTTTGATGCAAATCAATAAGAAATATTAACAAGTCTTTATGGCAACGTGCAACCATCTGTATATTTAAAAGAGAACACTAACTGACTGACATATTCAACCACAACTCCAACCAATACACGTACCTAGAAACATGAAATGTTGAGTGTGGGTTCCTCTGAGCGCCATAGGCAAGTCATAAGAAGGGATTTATCAATAATTTGACCTATATGGCATAGGGATGAAAAAGATAGAAATGTGTTTCCAACGAATTGGCAATATTGTTCAAAACAGATGGGCTATCGTAGTGTTTTTTGCTTCATTGTGAAACTCGTACAAATATATGGCTTACTAAACAAGTTCAGGATATTGAAATTTGACTTCTAAGGGATTGAAATAATTTGAAAGCTGTTTTAAATTAGCCCTCAATATCTATTGAACCAGTCCAGATATCTCAAGTGCTTTTTGCTCATTGTTGAAGCTTACACAAACACCTTAAAAGTAGTTAAAACTATTTGTCCTAATTCAATCCCAAATATATAAAAGTAGGATAAAATGTGTTTCCGCTTAACTATTGATATACAGATGTTTATCCCATTTAACTTTTAGATATTGATGTGGTTTTTGTTCAAGAAAGATGCGGGGTGAAAGAGAGGTGAGATATGTTGTCAGGGAAATGTCGGTATACTTTGAACCTAGTGAGCCATTGTTGTGGTTTTCACTTCAGTGGGGCACACACAAAATAGTTTAAAATGTGATTGTAGGATTTTTGAAATTTGACCAGTGATGTGGTGAAACAACATGAAATGTGTTTTCGAAAATCTTTGACAGCTGTCGAGTCTGTCAAGATACGAAGTTGCTTTTCATTTCAGGAAGGTGATTACATAACTACATATCTAAAAGTTAATTCTCAGTTTTTCTAAATTTGTCCCCCATGGGCGTAAAGGAGTGAAATGTGTAATGAATCGTCAATATAGCTTCTACAAAATAAGCTGTCATCATTATTTTCACATCACTTAGATATACTTATACAAGTGTCTAAGATGAGATTTCTGGATTTTTTGAAGTCTAGCCCTAAAAGGTGAAATAATTATGTAAAAAGTTGTGCAAGATTTCTCTACTGGATAGAATAAACTAATTTACATTGGAAAACTTAGTCGTGAAATATTAGATGGACAATCTGAAAAGCAACTATGGCCATCAAGAAGTTAAATATATGGACTTACATTATGGTACAAGCTTAGTGCTCGTGGTTTCCTACATTACTATTTTTTTATTTAAGGAACTGACGCCGTGTCCGGTGAGAGTGAGGTAGGAACGGAGCTGCGTCGGAATGTTCTGGGCGCCACCCGGTTAAGCGTGTAGCCACTAGCCGGGAACACGAGGCTCGATGGGTCGTGGTCTGTTCGTGCATAGTGCTCCTCTCTCACCTGACGAGTCGAAACAGCTGCGTATCAGGGAAAGCAGGGAGGACCATGAGAAAACTACACCTTACATGGACACTTATGGGGCGATCCACACCCCCATACCCTAGGGCCTTAAGCAAGCCAGTTCCAAATGGCAAAACAAACTAGAACACTGGGCCGGATAGTTGCACACGCATGTTACGTAATTCTCGCTGGACGAATCAGAGTCCAGAAGCGCCCCACGTCTCTCTCGTTCCGTCCGTCATGGCCGCTGCTTCCAGACTGCCTTCTTCATGCGCTGGTAGAGGGAGGGGGTGGAGAAGCCATGTGTCCTGCACTGGCACATGGCCGTGCTGCGGCTGTGATGGCAGGTGTCACACGTCGGTGTCAAGTTCACACACGCCCTACCGCCGTCACTGATCCGCCACACACACACTCAAGTACCGCATATCTGCCGTTAACAACCAGCGCACACCTGCCACCGACACTCGGCGAACACCTGCCGCGACCAGGCGCAACTGCACCTGGCCTGTGGCCTGGTACTGCAACAGAACATGCCCGCCCACAGCCCAAGTATGCTACAACGCAGGCAAAGGCACAGGCAGACAGCTGGTGTAAGATAAACTTTTAATAATTAATTGAAAAACTAAGCATTTACAGACAGATGTTCAGATAATGTTTTATTTATTGTTTCGATTTGAGGAAGCCAGCCCCGAAATTTGTTCATGTATTTTTAAAACATTGTGGTTTCATGAACACTGTTAAAGATAAGAGCTGGCACGTTACAAGATAAGGTCAACTATGGTTCTTGTAAGGAAGGACACTTTTAGCAGTGTTTGTAAGATTTTTATATTATACACACATTCAAGTTATATTAACATCCCATAGTTCTTGCCTCTGTTCTTGACAGTGTCCCTTCTGCTTTGTGGCAGAACAGTGCAAGCAAGTCTTGCTGACGATTACTGCAAAATTTGAAATACGTAAACTTTACACAAAATGTGTTCCAAGCTGTAGTGATTCAGTTATGCCGTCTTCTATGTAATTGATAAAACAGTGAATTTTTTTCTTAAATGCCGGCTTGTGTCACCAGCTCTCAGAATGTGTGTTGGAGTAGTTGCCAAAATACTACTCTTCATCTCGTATGACCTTGAAACTGAGCAGCATGTGTTAACTCCAGTGATAAAGATGGAAATAAAGTTATTGTATATATTTTTTTACATTCTCTTAATTAGTAATTTATATTACTATCCTCATAGTTTCTTAAGACATTGTGAGTATTTTAATGTTTTAAATTTTTGTAAGTATTTACGATGAACCTTCTGTTATAACTGAAGCAAAGGTAAGTAGTACGGCTTATTGCCTCATTGATGGCGCTATAACTAGGAACAGCAGCTCAGAAGCCTCCACTTTTACTGAAGAGCCATTGCGATATTCACTTGTTATGATTTAGGGAAACCATGAAGTACAACAATCATAGTGGGTATATGGGGCTTGGAACCTGGATCCAGTCGTAATGTGGGCCCAGTGTTTTAAACAGTGTGTCACCTGGCATGCTAGCCAGAGTACTTACACTTAGGTGATCACGTTGACCCTTCACTAACTGTTCATCCAGTTATTACAGGCTCTTGTTTTGCCGATTAAAAAATAGTAAGAGATGGACAGGGAGACAGACCAAGATTTGCTGATTTAACAAAATATATTGGACATATGCCATTATAGCAATATGTAGAGCTGGTAACTTTTGATGAAAAGAATTCTGCAACATTTTGTTTCAGTGCCTCATATGCACATCTGCAGTTCTGCTTCATGGTCAGTGATTGGTCATTTTTAATCTCGACATCTTGGGGATCTACCCGAAAGTCAAAGACGTGTGGTGTCGCAGTCACCGTATTCTCATTGGCACAGTCAATTGAACTACTTCTCTTCACAAACACACTCTACCAATAGTCATGAAGCAGAGGTGCAGATGTGAGCATTATGCATTGAAACAAAATGTTGCAGAATTATTTTCACCAAAACTAACCAACTGTAGCAATATGTTGTGCCAGAAAACCAATCACCATTATATTACGGGATGTCATAGTGCTTGAGTATTGTTTATCCAAAATATTTTGTTTAATCATCCTAAAAATATATTTCAAACAAATTCTACTGAGTTCTTCATTGCTGGAGGATGTCTTCTTTACAAAAGCTGTGGGTAGAAAAGCAGTCTAAGTGCAAGAGCAAATATGTATGTTCATGTTAGTACAAAGTACTATGTTGAAAAATTATAACACACGTATTCACAAAGCATAAATTAAGCATAAATTAATGTTCTAGTCTTAAAATTCAGTAAATTAAAGTTCCCATGTGTGACATGACAGCAATCTAATAGCTTGAACTGATTGGCAGAATTTTAATGTTCAAGCACTGTGCCTGGAGCAAATTGAGTATGAGACTTAAAGAAAGGCATAAGTAGCAAGGAAATGAAAAAGCAAAGAGGTTCCAATAACTTCGTGAAAAATGTGAGAGTCATTAACACAAGGTTTGAAATTTCCCACATGAATCATGTCTGTCATGCTCGATGATCTGCGGTAGACTGATAGCTTAAGATGAATATTTCTATAAGCCAGCTGTCGTCAGGTCGTGCCACCGCCATTTAGCTATCCAAGTACAAATACTACAATGAAAACTGTGAAACAAGTGTTGAGAAATCATTACATAATTGAAAATTGTTTATGATATGTAAAATGTATACTACAAATCAAACCAAAATGTGTAACCAACTCTTCAAAATACTCAGGGGGGAGGAGGCAGGAAATGTTAAATCTTAGTGGTTGCCACTAATGATTAGACGTTAAACTAACTGCAATCACTATTTATTAAATAATTATACTGTAATGTTCATGTATTTCACCCTGAAAACAGATGAGACAAAAAACCCTTTTAAAATAGAATGTAAAATGTCTTGGACTTAACGCTGTCGAGTGGGATCGGAATAGTGAACCAAGCTATTTTGTTGAACTTTTGTACTATGGTGAAAGGGCACCAATAATATACCCTAGATATTAAACTTCGAGACACTTATTATGTCTCAGGGGGAGGTCAGTTCGGCGTGTTCGGTATTCCACATGGTACATTGAGATGACTGTTAGTGGACTAGCTAAGTTACTGGACGTAAGCCCCAGTACGCCTGATGAATTACGATACTTATGTTACTAGTACAAGGTGTCGTGAAATTAGGTGCTACGATGGTTTCACTCAAGCATGATTTATTGTGTACTGTACACAGTGCCAAAATGAATAAAATATGTACACATCGAGGTAACCGTAATTATGTGACCCTGGCGGTTCAGAAAATGTGGTTGATTACTTCTGTGACGACGGCCGGCTGGTGTATGTCGCATATGGTTGGTGGGTGCTCACAGTGTGAAAAGCAGAACGTGATGAATCTATGGCATGTGAAAATGCATTCCCTTAAGCAGCGAGGGGCCGCCAGTCACTATGATGGATCATCAGGTTCGCTTGGAAGCAGATGTAGATGTAATGATTCAATGATAAGTATTCCTGACTAACATTCCAGCTCTACAAGTGATGCTAGCAGTCCTGCGTGAAGTGTGACGGAGCGTGGTAGGCCGAATGAATGAGCAGCACTAAACATGCCCTATACAAAGTGATGCTCCTGACTAGATGCCTTGCGTGAATGTGTGATAATGAAATGAATAATAGATGCAGTGCTTACATAAACACTGAAACACTATGGCGATATGTTAGCCTGCACGTGGTCGGTCACAAAGATGAAGGTTATGCTCTTAAATTAACTCAGAACTGCAAAATAATGCCAGCACGTGTATGTTAAATGAAAACAAGTGAGAATACGAACACAATTACCCTTGCTGAACAAACGTGCAATAATACACTGCGTGGATGCAAAAATGATGTGAGAGTCCGTGGTTATTAGAATGGGACTTGTTTCTGCGGCACATCCAGCACCGTTATGGGCTTAACCCATCTGCTGGCCCTTTAGTTGGTGTCAGACTTAGTGCAGTTACATCACAAAGTACTCTCCAGCCAGCCTGTGAAGTTCAGAAATGTTCGTTTTGATGAAGTAAAATAAAGTTGAAAATGGTACAGCCCTGACTCTGTGACTTTTGGGGAACACACAACGCAATCTATGTTGTATGATTACAATCCCACTCTTATAAAGAACTTGGGGGTGGACAGTACGGCAGAAAGTCTGCAACTGTGAAGAGCATAGTGGTTCAGTTTGTAAGATTGTTCTATTGTGATGATTTAAATGCAGTGACAAGGACTTCAGCTCCTTGTGCCAGACCTACAGTTTTCGGTAGTTCAGATGCGGGCACGCACTGTCTGATTTGTGATGGTGAAATGGAGGATTGGGTCAATGAGGGACATGACTTTCATCTAAAAGCCACAAAATGTCAAATAATCTACATTTAATAATTTTAGAATGCTTGAAAATATTTCTCTTATTTTTACTAATTTAATGTTATTTTTCAAAATTATTATGAAACAGTGCACCCTTCCCATACCATGAGTCAGAAATCCCGTCCTGCAAAATTAAGAAATAGCTCTCATTCCCACTCGTCTCTTTCTGACCTCGTCACTTTCCCTCATCCTTTCATACTCGTTTCCTTGCTCTCCGATCACTCTCATCGCTTTCACCCCTTGACTTCTTATTAATTTTACATATTATTTATTTGCCTACTCACACTTTCGGTACACACTGAAATGTATTTAAAATACCTACACAGTCCTGTATATTACTCGCATATGCATGTATACAGTACACATTGACACAGTTGGTACGAGACGTGACTGATTTATAGACTGAGTTGATGGCTATGAGGGTGGTTGCCAGCAATACACCCCAGTATCACACTTCGAGACACTGTTATCCCAGGAGATGGGTGTTCTGGTCGCTTGCCTAGTGATTGTCTCGTTACAGGTGTGGTGATGGTTTAGTTTTACTTATCTGACATGGGCGCAATTATATGATAGGGTCGAATAGCATGAAAACAGTATTATCCCTTTGCACACTGATTTATTACATACTGAAGACAGCGTGCCTGAATGAATATTACGATACGTCATTCCAATGTGTGGCGGTGAAAGGAAACAGTGCTAGCGCCTGCATATGCTGTATGGGTTGAATGCGGAGTGCTCCCACGGCATTTGAAAATGCTGCTCCATATAGAGCAGAGAACCGATGGCCACTGTGATGGACCACGGTTTTGCTCGCGAAGCGGATATGGATGATGGCTGTATGTTGCTGTTCCCAACTATGCAATCATATGGTCGAACCTATCCCCGAGGTACGCAGTGGTATGGTGACGGTTGGCACAATGACGACGATAGTGGTACTCACTGATGAATGTGGCTACATGCAAGAAGCGAGATGCAACTTAGTGAACTGTATGCAAAATGATGTTGATGTATGAATGTACGCACAATGTCCCTTTGTTCACTACAGTGATGGTAATAGCATCGTTGGTGATGAGCACGTGGTTTCACAAAACCGACCGTAAAATATTAACTGATGCATGAAAATGATACATAATTACAGTGCTGAATAATACAAACAAGCCCTGACATGATTGACAGTTAAAAACACTGAATAATCTTCATCAACGTGTGGATGACTGCAGATTACAAAGTTCCTAGCCACGTCACATGAACAAAGCGCACACACGGTTTTAAATTAAAGTACCATTTATGGTAATAATGATTAAATAAAGTGGAGTGGCACTTGCCAGGGGAATACTTGGTGAAAATGTGTATGAAAAATGATGATCCGGTGTATTAAATGAGTATGGTAACCTACTTCAGTGAAACAATGATGGAGCATACACGGACAGCGTTTTACCTCGCCAGAAGCCTGCGACGAACTGCGCAGAGGAACATGGCCGCTAATGGCTCATGGCCTATCGCCAGGGCATTCACTTCCGACGCCACACACATGACTGTTCTCTACCATTCCAGAAATGGTATTTTAAATGAATTGTCACGTTATTAATATAAAAAAATGGCACAAAATGAATTATACATGGAAAAAACAGGTTACATGTTAACTCGGGTATGGGAATCCCTTAAAATACATTAATTATGGTTTTAAATATTCAAAATGAGTTGACCAAACCTCAGAACATTTCCGGGTGGCGGTTGGAATGTCCATCGTGACTACTTTGAAAAAAGAAACACTAGACATACACAATCAATTACCCTGTGGAAAAGAATACATGCAAAACACTAGAACACCAAATTAATAAAATATTCCATGAGTCAGTGGTCATGCACATGCTTATTCTTATGGATTTATGGCAATGTTATGGGCTTACTGCCCCCTGCTGGCCCTTAGCCGGCATCAACATGTCAATAAACACACTCACATACATACATATAGCCTACATATAATACTTAAGAGATGATTTCTATCAAAGTTTGCAAGCAGTGGTCAGCTTGGAGGTTATTTTCTATGTTTTTGAGATACTCATTCATAGTATAAAAGACATTTTTTTAAACAGTAAACACTTTAATTATTTTTGAAATTGTCAATATTTTCTATGTATTTAAGGTTATTTGGTAATTTATTTTTTATCAGTATTCCTTTATAATGGAAGTTCCTGCATATTAAGTTTTTTATATGATATATTATGTAAATTGTTCTGGCCTTTAGTGTTGAAGTTGTGGATATTATAGTTACGTATTTATAATTTAGTATTTTGCCTTTAATACAGCACTGTGTGATATACTGATATGTATAAGCAGGGGAAGGTTAAAATATTGAGTTCTTTCAACACGGATCTGCAGTGACATAGTTTTTTTTTTTTTTAAACAGATTACAAAGGCTTTGACATAACTGAGTGAATTACTCCAAAAAATAATACCTTACTCCAGGACGCGTTGTATATTTGAGAAGTCTTACTCTTGTCCTCTTCCCTCCTTTATCCTCTTTACCTCTTGAATCTCTTTTCATCCATCCCTTCCTTTTATCACATCCTTTCCTTTATTCCCTTCATGCTTGTCCCCTACCCTTCATCCCATGCCACCCTTCTCCCCCACATACCCTTTTGTTTCCCCTAGTTATCCATCCATCCTTTACTTTCCCTTCCAAACCTTGTTTCTCTTCCATCATTCATCTCACACATTTCTGCCCATTGTCACGCTTCCACACTTTGTCTTTTACTCATCCCCCTTCTCTTCTTTTTTTTACCCCCCTCATCATTCTTCTTTCCTCACCCCAATTCCTCACTGGTTCCCTCATCTCTCTCGCCCAACTTCCACCTCTCGTCCCCCTGCACTGTTTGCAGCATGTAGTCAATGCAATAGCATTTTCACTGTTTAATGTAATAATATATTTTTTTATTAGTGTTGGTTACATTGTTGTACTTTATATAAATTTCTCTCTTTCTCTTCTGAGTGAGATTTTAAAGCAGCACATTGCTTGAAGGGGGGAGTAAATGTGTGTTAAGTTTTTTTCCCATGCCTAATTGTGATGCATTGTGAAAATAAAACCTTTGCGTGTCATGAGCACATATTTTGTTACTATTATTTTTCAATTAAATATTTTTAGTGGTTTTTGTGTGTATTATTTTTTGTGTTGTTACAGAACTACAGGCGTCAGATATTTTTTGTAGTTAGTAATTTTGACTGGATTGTAGCAGTGGAGCTAAGGTGATCTTCGAGTATAGTTATACTCGTGTAATGTTCTGTTGTGGCGGTGCAAAGAATGTGAAAGGGCCAAAACCCAGCAGGGAGGCTGGCTCATTGTAATTGCTTTGTGGTTCCGTAACAGGGCAACTATCGCTTGAAGCAGAAAAGACTTGGCTGCAGTATGAGTGCGAGCGATGGGGACTTAATTTCAACCTGGAAGGTGAGTTTCTTAGCTCGAGACTTGTCTTCTGCTGATGTTTGTTCGTCGTGTGTTATCTCTCCTGCATGGGTGTGCAGATCTGATTCTGCGAGGCGTGGCTGTAACCAGAGCGTACTTTCTTTGTAGATGACCATCAAATATACTGTATCGTACATATTTTTTAGAATTTGTTGTTAGTTGTTCGTGTTGGTAGAGATTTATGTAAAGTGTTACTTTTCTTCTTTCAAAGTCAATCTAGCAAGAGTCCAAGAATACTCACGTCAGTTGACGTTTCGTAATATCGAGGATCGTCCAAACATCTACAGTATATACACACCACATGTGTAGTATATTATAATGAAAGACAAGTATAAGTTTCGAACTTAGTGGAAAGTTTAAATTGAGTGCCTTCAAAATGTGTTTGACACAGTGATGTGTTCTTTAATGAAAAATTGAACTGTGCTCTGTAACAGTTTCAGTATTAAATACAGGGGCATGTAGTGTTGTGTGTGTGGCCACACATTTAGGAATTTGTTGTACTTGATGCTGACCAACATTAGATTGTTCAATAAGTCAGCTTTATCAGCATCAGATTGTTCCATAAGTCAACATTATTTACTGGTGATAGGGATATTTGGGACTGAAGCATAATAAAGTTTTCACCCTTATCGTAATATGCATCAGTATCTCCTCAAGTCTGCACAATTAAGTAGTTTCTATTTCTTGGGTTTCATGTACTGACTGAAACACACAGCAATAATAGGTTCATGTTTTCATTTATATTACTTTTAAATTATGTGTATAGTAGGTTTGCTCGAAGAAGAAACTTTTTAGTGATAATAGTTTTATTTATGTATGTGCAGTCTCTCTTTGCATGATATTTTTATCACTGAATAACTTTATGAATAAAACTGTTTCTGTTACATTGTATAGTTTGTGTGATGTGTTGGCTGGTATAGCATGTGTAGTACTTATATTAGCTGAACTGACATGGTTTAATCTAATTTCTCCTAAGCTAATGGCAATTTTGAATTTCTCTGTGCTTGCTGTATGTTAGTAACAGAGCTGTGCCTTGCATGAAAATTTCTCAACATTAATAGACACAGTTTTTCAATAAAAGTCTCAGAAAACTATTACCAGTTCTGTGAAGGGGAATTTATGCTGTGGTGGCAATCACCATGTCATTTTCGAACTTGGCAGTGCTTCATATCTGTTATGTTCATTTGAAGTCAAAAGAGAAGAAGTAGTGTATGTATTGTATGTTGATTGTATGTTCTAGCAGGGAGGTCAAATGCACAGCAGTGTGATGCATACATGTCTCGTGAACTGGGCTAGAGGCATGTAGGAGAGAGGTCGGTAGAAGCAAGCATGTTGAGCTGTAGTTGGGAACTTGACTGTTGCAGCGATGTCACACCAGGAAGAGAGCCAGTCCACGCCTGCTCTCATCCACGTGCCGGAGGGTTACGAATCAGGGCCGAGCACTTCCCTGGGCATCATCCCCGAGAACAACCTCCTGGAGAGCTACACCCGGCTGTCCATCAGTCTCGAGGAGAATGGCTTGTTCAAGGTGCACACACTATCTCGCTCAGTGCAACTTCTAGGTTAAGAACGTTGTGAGGTAAGAAGTCCGCAGGCTGCTCAGTAGTGTTCATTCAAGTTAACTCGAGTGGACATCTCAAAATAAATTATTTGTGTTTAATATTTAAGACAAACTCTTTTGTTTGTACATCAATTGATATACAAACTGATATATATGAGTATCTGGTTTTGCAGCAGAAGTAAATAAAACATGCATTTATTAATTTCTTTTTCTCTTAGATTTTTTATTTGTAATAAAAGAGCCATAAAATCTTACTTCTCATGTATTGCAAGATGAAACTAGGTAGTATTGATACAACAATTTTTACTTTTCTGAAAATGCATCATTTCTGTTTGCTTTTGTGAGAACAATTTGTAAAGCCTAAATAGAGAAGATATCAGGAAACTGTCTCATATTTTTGTTACAAATATTTGTATATTCACTAGCCAGAATTTTTTTTTTTTTGTAAAATATGAGTTCATTTTGGATTATTAGTATGAACCCCTTTTGGAAAAATTGTTGTAAAATGCAGGAAAGTGTAAAATGAGGGGGAAATTTCTAATGTAAAAGCAGCAAATGGGACCATAAAAAATAGGTGTAAAATGAGTGAAAGTGTAAAAACACGGGGTGTAAAAAAAGGGGTTCTGCTGGTACTATATACAATACTGTACGTAGCAAAAATAATAATAAAAAAAAAAAAATAGATGGTTCTGTTTTATTATAGGCTTATGGAAATAATTCTCACAAAATTTGTGTAAATGAGGGATTATTACCTTAACATGACAATGGAATTTGTTAAGACCAGTGCAAATGTTCTGAAATATGGTCTTAATATTACGACAGCGTGTTATAGCTTATTTGTTCAGCTGCGTGCAGGTTCGAGGATGTGATGTGAGCGTGTTAGGGAAGTAGATCACTGGTGCAGATGGTATGGTGTGGTATATTGTATTGTGGTGTGGCGCCACTGCGCGGTGTCGTGGGTGCAGGAGCCATGGAAGGAAGGAAGGTGAGGTTGGAGCGGTACGGTTGCTTGTCTGCAGGGCTCGAGCAGGTCGTCTTCCAGCAGCGCGACCACCAGCCATCACATGACCCTGGACGAGCTGCGAGCTGTCAACCACTACGCAGAGAGTACAAAGAGTCTCTCCTACCTCCCGCAGGCGAGTATTACTCTACAGTAGTCTGTATCAGCTTCTCGTAGACACCATCTTTGGTCCAGTCAAGAAGTCTTATGTTCCATGATGCGTACGTAAATGGGGTGTGTTTCTTTTTACAGCTACAGGTGTAATATTATAAAGGCTGGTACCAAATCAAGCACGTGGGTAGTAATGGGGGTAGTTAATTAAATACTGTTATATACACGATAATAGAAAATAAAATCAATCTGCAACACAGTGCTGTATACCACATATCTTAATTTTTGGAAAGTTTAAATGATACAAGGTAAGTAGATAGGCGTAACATCTTATCTTCAGCGATGTTAGAGGTCATTAGAGATGGGACTGATGGTTCAGCCAGACAGGAAACGGCCTTGGTCATAACTCATGAGAGACTAGTGAATGGGACAACTGTTGCATTCATCTCTTAATTATGGATGATTTCAAGTCATTCATTAGCTTTACTCCATTCATCATAAAAGGTCATTGACATTGTTTTCATTAATAACTGATATTAATACTGTTGACCTGTTTAACTTTTTGGTATACGCACCATATGTGTCTCATGTACAAGCATTGTGATTCATTAATATGTATGTTTTACAGTGTGATTGTTGGTTTCTAGTTAATACTAATAAGATACATATTTGTCCTGAAGTATTATTGATTAATGTTAAAGTAAAGTGAATTGGTCGACATTATCTACAGACTTTTACTAACCTCACGTACCTCCCCTTGAATCGTTGTTACATCACGTGTGCTAACCACGCACTATAATGGTATGCTTCGTCTGTCCTCTCCTGTTTTTAATACATATCTCTTGTAACCACCTATCAGCACTACCTGTAATGCTGGTCAACATTATAGATGTACTGTAGATAGACACATTAAAATAGTAGCTCTACAGAATGTTCAGAAACTGCCGCATAGTAAGCAAGACTCTCTTGCACTCCACAAATATCTTACTATGTACTTCTGGTCTGACCATCATGTCATTGGTGCAGATTTAAATCCCGAGCATTGCATACATAATTCTATGTTTACTCGACATAACATTCATCAAATAACACCTGGACATGGAGTGCGTGAGGGAAGTTTCTCCGTGCTGTGTTGCCACATAATGCGTGAAAAATGTAATCGTTCATCGTACAACATTTTCGTCTCCAATTTACCTTATGATTCGCATGATATGGTTATGAAGCAGTTTCTGGATATCCTGTATGGATAAAAAACCTAGGCAAACATAAAAAATAGTTATACAGAGTTTAAAAGAAATTAAGAATGAGAAATCTGGACACAAGTGTGTCAGATATGGAGATAGTGATTAACTGTAATAGAGTGTAATGAAAACAAATTGTGAAATATTGAGGTACTTGTATGTATAGTGAAACTTACACTCACTGGGAAGGTGGTCAGGATAGGAACAATACTGGGATTACTTGGGTACGCCATTGTGGTGCCCGGCTGTCCTCTACGTCGACGTGGGTCGACCAACTTGAGGCTGTTCCTGGCCCCCAGCTACTGTGCAGAGATGGTGTGAAGTCATCGTGCTAGTCCTGTGCACTTGACACCCTATGAGCATGGGGTATTGGCTCCTCACATGTCCTAAAGCACCTCAAGTGGGTTCACCACTGTTCTGCTCTCCTGTATACACCCAGTCGGCACGGTGTAAGTGGCGAATTTGGCACTAGGCCAACAAAGAAGAATTACGTAAAATTATGTCGGGACACTAAAACACGTCCAAACATGTGTTGAAAATAGAAGCGGCTCCAGAAATATTATGCTATTGATCAACTGTGTGATTAAGTTCAAAATGTAAAGGCCCCAGGGAGTCGCAAGTGAGCTCAACGCATATGTCCGAACTGGTCGCTGGTCTAGCGATTACTGAAGTAGTGACCTGGTGGGAAGTGTAGGAGCACTATGTTTCATGCCAAGTTGTGGTGTTTAATGTATATTTCCAGTCTGCTGCATTGTTGAGCAAAATACTTATTTGAAGCACAAAAAAGTACCTTCAAAAACACTTACTAAAATTGACATAAGTTTCTTCAAGTATTATTGAACATAATTAACATGAAAAATGCACAAACACTAATTTATTTTATCAGGTTCAATGGGCTTTTGGCATCCTACCACTTTAGTCAACAGTTTGACTTAATAACTTACCATTTTTTTAGGTGGTAAAATTTTTTGTACACATTTTGAAAATTATGCACTTGTAACCCAAGTCACATAAACAATAAGTAAACTTTCAGGAACTTTTAGTTTATGAGTTTAGCTGCAGTGATTCTGCAGTAAATTACGGTGCGGCACATAGTGCCCTAATGCCACATTCGTTATCCCGAGACCTTCTGCAATCACAGTTAAATAATTTTATACACAAAACGTTTCACTAGGCCCTGCTTTGGAATTTTGAGTTTGTAATCACCCACTTGAAGGATGTGGTAGGTACTCACAGCCGTAGATTTAGGGCGGTATTCATAGTCATGTCTCAAAACGACGACTTGACCAAGACAATCTTATTTCTTAAGACAGCAATTTTCAATTACAAGTTTCGTAGTCCCATAATACGACAGTCTTTGTCAAGACCACGTGCTTCAAGACGAGCTTGTTTGGCACTACATCCGACTTGAAGAAGCACAAACTTAAGGTGGTGCGAGTGCACGAATGATTTTGAACACTCATGAACACCACTCAATAATTAAGGTGTTTGAATTTTAAATTGTGCATTAGTTAAATAAATTATTACCAATTTTATGAAAAAGGGTTTTTTTTACAAATAGTAAAGAGAAACACTGCGTTGTTAGATATAGTTTTATTTCTGGTAGGGAATTATGTCTTTGAGCATGTTATTTGACCAGAAGTTTCTGGCAGAGAAGTTAAGAGTGTTTTCTAGTTGTGTGTCAGCACCACTCTCTACTGTGACAGTGGTGTGCTCATGAGAACAGAATATTTTATCTTGCCACTCACTGCTAAACTGTCGTAGTTACTACCATGTTGGGACTGCAGGTGCACGAGAGACAAACAGCACGGATGAGGACTCGTTCCGAGTGGTTCCTCACGCCTCTCGAAGGGAAGATAGTTCCTTGCAACACAGACAGCGACCCAACCTCCATCCACATTCTTCGCGGTTCCAACAGATCTTCGTCTGGAAATATAGGTGAGTGGCCTTGTCTTCTCTCTTAATAACTTGTCTTGTTTACATATTATATTTTACTCTTTGTTTATTTATGTGGAAATTTCTTTTGCAAGAATTATTACAGCATAGCCAGTCTGCCCTGTCCCGCTGGGAGAATGTCCATGTAGTGTTCCTTTAAAATAGTCATTTTGTTCATTTATGTAGTAACAAGTACTTACATGTCTATTAAGTATCTGCCATGTTCAATTGCACAGATGTGACATGCCCTGTGAAATACATTTCACCCTGAGTGTGCGTGTGTGTGTGTGTGCTATTGCAGTGGGGGCGGGACTAAGCGCGAGCGCAGAGTCTGTGAAGCGGCCAAGCGTACGTCGCTCGTCGAGCCGTGACAAGTCTCGCCACCACGTGCACCGCAGCTCGAGCCGTCGTAAGAACAAGGAGAATGGGGGCAAGCGGCCCATGCCACAAGAGGACAAGCGGCAGCCCACGACGACGTCTTCTGACGGCGGCGGTGCAGTCTCCGTCACAGAACAGGACTGCACAGAGATGGATGTGCAGACCTTTCACATTACGCTTACTTACAAACCACGAATATGAAGTTCATGTGTGGAGTGAATGCTGTGTAAGTGTGTGAGTATAGGGAGTACTCTCGAATGTATGAAACATAATAAACTATGTTTTGAGTTGAGTATTTGCGCTAACTTTATAAACGGACCAAATACAAAGTTATTACACTGCCCTTAGTTTATTACCATTTATTGTACGTATTTTATTTTTTTATAATTACATTAAGTATCTTTGTTATTTGATTTAGTATTACTTTTTGCAGAAATTTATTTAAAACTAAATTGTGTTCATATCTAGAGTGCAAAGTATAGATGTAAGATGTTAATTTTCAATGTGATTTCATATTGCAACATCACATTTGAAATTGTTAGGAAAAATGAAATTGCAGTGATTTATTACAAACTGCAACTTCTTTGTGTAAGTGATAGTTGATTGGTACACTTAGTTAATGAACTACTAGACAATTATATTAACTAACAATCACTACTGTAATTTAATATTTAATATTTTCTATTTTCAGATTTGTTATAATATATTTATTGAGGACATCAAATTTTTATTTTACGTCTAGCATATAACATTGTTTGCTGCTGTAGCTTGTGATGCTGGTTATATAGGCTCCATTAATTTTTCTGCTGTGGTTTGCATATGTATAGCTGTCAAGGATGCAGTAGTACACTATGTGGAAAACTTAAGCATGGCATAGATATTTCCACGTGTAATGCCACACTACTGTTACAAGCATGTGCAAGGAATACCATGCCATTGATGCTTAAAGCCACTGCCTACCTCAGAGCCCTAGCGAGAATGAGGATTGGGATTTACATGTTAAATTATATTTTGTGTGGCTCAGTCATATTTAAAAAATATTGCTTTTGGCCTAAAACAATTTACGAGGAAAGGAAAATATTGCTACAGACATAAAAGTATATTAAAAAAAACTTATGAGCAGGTGTTTTTGTTGTGTGTGTGTGTTTTTTTAACGAAGAAACTTATTTGTTAATAGTCTTCAGGCTATTGAATGAAATAGCCTAAAAGATCCTATAGCAGTGTGGACTGCGCTGAGATGAACAGAAAAGTCAGTTGTGGCATATACTGTATGTAGGTAAAAGAGGTTCTGACCACTTTGAATATAACATGTGAATACTTATCCTAGCTGCCACCAGGGCTCTGTGGTAGGCAGCACCTTTAGGAGCTTGGAAAGTTGAAAAGTACTGAGCTAGTAACAATTCCTAAGGATACAAAGCACCTTAATCTAAAGTAGGTTTAGAGAACAGTAGAGGTTACAGAAATGTCTAAGTGACAAGTTGTAGACAGTTAAAGTGTGTTCTCCCCCGCCCAGCAGTGAAGAGCTGTAACAACACCAACTCATAGGACAACAAAAAACTTACTTATGAAAGAGAATTTCATAGCAGCACTTGTTTGAGGGACAGTGAAAGAAAACATAACTGTAGGGGCCCAATTATGAGAAAGGTTCATGGTTCCTCAAAAGAGTTTATTGAATCTGTTGTCTTTGTAAAATCGAGGTGTTCGTAAAATCGGTTTATTCTTAAAATTGAGTACCATGGAAAATCGAGACAAGTTGGACGCGACCTCACAAATAAATTTTCTGTTGTCTACAAGTATACTTATTTTACTGTGTGTTTAAAAGTTTATGACTTTGAATTTGTTTACAAATTTTAAATTGTTTTCTAAGGATCACATTGTAAAATCACTGTATTCAACATTCGTTAAATCCAGGTATTTGTAATGCCAAACTTGTAGGCCTACTGTATTATTGCGGTAAATTGGTGACGCATCACCCAGACTCCAAATGGGGGTTACTCTACCTTTAACCACTTTAGACATAAAATAATTTGTGGATTGTAATGTTGCAAGTTGCAACCAATAAATATTTTGGTTTGTGCTTGCTGTGATGTGAGCTGTGTTTGCCCACACGACAAATGATCTACGTTCTTGATGATCGATGATAGCTGTAGAAACCATTCACATACCAGAACTGCAGCCAAACTCCACAAGTCAGATAAGCCTCTTGGAAGGAACTGTGAACATTGGTACTGAGCGACGCTGCTTGCTGCTCCGACATGTCACCTCACTGTGCAACACATCCTTGATTGTGGTTACTTGGTCTCAATCAGTCCATGCTCCCACTGAGCACTGCCATATTCTCAAGGACTGGCTTACCTTTATCAGTATGACTGACTGACTGATTTTAAACACATTTATATGGCCGGACGCCTGGCTTTGTGCCAAGTCAAGTTGATTACCCTTAGAACCTATTGTATGTCTTCTGGACTAGTGTACTAGCCCATCATCGACAGAACATTAAAAGGCTAATTGTTCAACTGGAATGCCTTGGGGCACACAAGGCTCCAACCAGTGCCAACTTTTACCCTGACTAAATTTTTGTCACAATAAAATTCCTGTTTGGTGGTAATGTCTGCAACACTCGTTAGTCTAGTACGTCATCTCTGCATTGGGACTTGTTTCAGATATGTTTTGTTGCGAGACTAGGTTAGTAATTAAGACCTTTCAGCTGAACATGGCTTTGTCTTTGAAAGAACTCTTGCAGTTGGATTGAATGATTTTGAGTAATATAATGGATGTGTGTGTCATTGCATGCTGCTGTTTCAAATAACCAAGTGAGGCAGACAATCCAAGGAAAACAACCATATGCTACACGGTTGCGCTGGACACATTTTTCATGTTTATTTCATTTCTCCGGTATACGGGAGGAGTCATAACAGAGTGTGTTAATTTTGCATTGTGATAGCTCATAAAAAAGTAAAATGTGTTTTTTAATTTGTATGTAATGTGAATATAGTGGGAATAATGATACCATGGAAATCAAAATTGAAATTAAATTTTTATAAATACAAAAATCCTTGATATTAAGCTATGTCACCCTCAATGCAATAGTGTCTAAAGAAGGAAAAAGCTAGTAGTTATTGATACAATTTAAAGAAATTTATTTTTAAGGTATCAGTTTTCAAGGTAGCCTTTCTTGCACTATATTCACTCTATGGACAAGCAAATTATATGAAAAAATTTTCCATTTGCTTTTTCATGAGTTGCCATCACGCAAAATTAACACATTCCATCGTGACATGTATAACTGAAAGTAATGCACATACGTACTTAATATGTTCCCATACTTAATAGTAAATAGACACAATTTACAGGCAGTAAGTTTTGATCACTCATACATGTTTGTTTAATACAGTATGTTGTTATTTATGGTACTTAATTCTCCAGCATATTTAATGTGTAAAAGGTACATATGATTAATGTTACCAGTTAAAGTAGATACTGTACATTTTTAGTCAGTTGAAAACAAGCTCTTCGAAACAAGTCTGGAAATATTGAAATATTACTTGGTACTGATGTGTTACAACTGGTATTCTAATGATCTCAATTTTTGACTTGCAAGTGATAATGTGACATAACAGTTTTACTCAGTAAAAAAAAATTAACAATTACTCATAGCAAACAAAAATTAGTAAGTATTATTTAAAAAAAGAGTACAAATACTTAATTGTTGCTCAAAAGTTTAAAAAGTGTTATTAATAAATGCCTTTATCATGGATTTTTACTTGCAACAACAGTAGTTATAAGATTAAAACATAGAATGAAAGCAGCATCATTTTAAACCTAGAGACAGTTGTATACATTGGCATGAGTACTTAGTGAAACTAGCTTGTTATATTGGGTGTACAACTGTATACAGTACAACCCCAATTTTACAAGTACTGGATTTTATGAGACAGCAATTAGCGAGATTGTTCTCTGGTACCAGGAGGCCTCATAAAATCATAGTTCTACATTTTTTTAGTACGTACACTATCACATGCATATATTAGGTATAAGTTTACCGCATTATTGACATTTCTCTTCAGTCCTGTTTACACTCACAGACACATACCTGCCTGCAAAAAAGATACTTGCCACATTGTGTGTCTGTTTAAATTAAAAGAAAAGCAAACTTTGTGTATAATAAACAGTTCTGTAATGCATTTGTGTTAGAATTTTTAATCTCAAATTAAGTGTGGCGCCATAAAAATTTTGCTATGAAAGTTTTTTACCAGCCTCTATCTTTTTCCTTAGTTTAGGTGTAGTTTTTAGGTAACTCACAGATTTTTTTTTAATTACGATACGTGTTGTGGTTTAACTTCTATGGAAGCAATATGGCAGGACAGCACTTTATGGTTACTTTTTTAAGTGTACACTTTTTTTATCACAAGGATATTAAAACTCTGAAATCTTAAAAAGAAATCTTTGTGGAGTTTCAAAAAATATAGATATTTTTTAAAAATTTAAACAAGTATACAAAACTTGAAAGTTTGTAAAGAAAAAATCATCTTTGTTAATAGTTTGTACACAGTGAGTATAAAAAAAATTGTAATTTGACAATATCATAAGATCTGCAGTTTACCTTTCTCCTAAGTTTAATTGTACTCTATGCACCCTTGACAGCAAAACATAAGCAGATGGTTTTATAGTGTATCATGTACATCCTGTTGTAAGTTATTACACTCTGAGCACTCGCTAGATTGTGACCACTGAGGTAATGTTTTAATAGTGTATAACTTGGACATAGGGAATGGAAACTTGGTCCTGTTATTCACGGAATTCCACATGTGGGATTGGGGTTGGCCATCCCAATACATATTTATGATAACAAACAAAAATAATTTTATCCTCCCTTTTAGCTATCCTACCTTTGATAATAATTTGGCTGAAAACTTCTTAAATAGCTGTATTTAGCAGCTTGAAATCCAAATGTTCCTGTAGGGAACATACTCAATCCCCGCGTTTGTTGGCTGCGTTGGCTTTACTTTGTTTGCCACCCCAACCAAAATACTGAAGTCCCACCCATGCAGGAAGCCGACTAATTTTCTATGTAGATGACAACACATAGCAAGCTGCTTGATATAAGTGCTGTATATACGTATACATGGTTTAAAAGTCCAGTCTCTTTAACATCCTACTGATAACATTATAGCAGGGACACACTCAGGAATATGGCTTGGAGGGGGCAAGACAGTAAATATCATTACATAAATTACCAATATTAACACTTGGGTTAGGTATAAATTGTTCACAAATGTTACAGTACATTTATAAATAGTAATTTATGTTTGCCATTTACAATTGCTACACAACTATTTGTTTAAAGTTTGTTGTTATTCCTATTGAGGGATGGTACACGTGTGCACCTCTGCCCTATGGGATTAACAACTGAGGTAGTTAAGTGGCATATTCCTATGACGGTTCAGCAGTATTATTTCTCTGTGCTAATGTGCATAGTCATCTTGGAAGTGCCGTCATCATGTAGATACAGTAGTATATACGTGTGTGGTCCATTTAACTCATGATTTGTATGTGAATGTATGTCACATGGTATTACATTTTACACCAGCAGCTGCATCGCCCCATCACACTTCTTATTAATTCTGTTTATTTGAAACATAACTTGTATAGATCGAGTGTTCTCAGTTTGTATGAAGGTTCACAATTCAGTGTGTGCTCAGTATAACAATTTTTATTAGTATCAGTAACAAAGCCTTGGAGTGTTCCTCAGCAGTGAGTTATACACTTGTGTACTCTGAGTTGTGTGTGGAGCATTAAACTAGCAGACTGTTGAGTCAGTAGTGTGCCAGAGACAAAGAGCGAGTTCTCTAGTAATAAACCTTGGTCTCCGCAGCTCACCTCCATTCGTGTGACCAGCAGGTGTATCAATGCTGTGTGCTTAAAATGTGTAGTTGGATTGTAATAGAGCTTGCCTTGGATCACGACCAAGCTTCGCCACTCTTTGTTGTTATTACTTTTTAATTTTTTGGAATGTAAAACATTCTTTTATTTTATTCGTTCAGTATGCAAAATTTGTCGGCTTTCATTTGTATAGCTTAAAAGAAATTTAAGAGTTTTATCATTCCATGGGTGACGTGCAAATGAACTGTTGTGTGTGAATCACTTAGGTGTGTGTCTACATGTGTGTATGTGTCGTATTATGTGATTACGAAAGGCTTTCAAATTGTATTGTTATTGCAATACGCTTGTAACACCAACAGACTTTTATAGAGATAACAATGAATTGTCATGTTTCCTGTTTTTTACAGTATGAATGCATGCATTTTGTCACTATTATTGGCTCATGGCAGTTAAACATTTCTAGATAATAATAGAAAAGTAATGTTTTCATTACTTCTCGCCAAAATACCGTCATGTGTATGTTTGTACTTGTATCGTGTTCAAAGTTGTTGCATTTATTTGAATGTCGAGGCACCAAAGATAGTGTTTTAATGTAGCGTTGTTTTAGTGTTTTTGAGGTGTAATTTTCAGATCAGTATTTCTGATCTAGGAACATGCTGCGATTTTGCAAGTAATTAAATACACTTTGTACTTTAGTGAAGTTTTACCAGTTACTTGCTTTGAGATGGTCTGTCACCTGAGCAGCGAGTGCTGTACGAGAACTGAACCATTGATGTGCTGAAACTATAAACTACTGTACAGTGTTATCATTACGTGAAAGCTTTACGAGTCCTGTCATAATACTCAATTTTAATATGTCATATTGTTTTTGTTAAAAACTACTTTGTTGCAATATTTTTTTCACCAACAGCTGATGCTGTATGTCAACCACAGAAAGTTATGCCAATTGAAAACTTTTTCCAGTTTAAATGACTTTTTCAAGTGGCCTGGAAAATGTAATTTTTTATAGGCTCGTGGCTGAGTGAGTTGCAGGCACATGTTTATAAATTACAGCATTAAAATAGAATCCTCTCGTCAGTACTTTTGGATTTTCAGAGTAACAGTCTCTGCTTCTTTATTTGTTGAGTAGAAGTGTGCTATTAATAGCTATAGTAATGTGTGTAGGGATATGGATGGAACAAGAAAACTGTGAACCACTGAAGTATAATGGAACCCCTATTTTACAAAGTACCACAATTCCTGAGAATGACCTTGTTAAATTGATGTCCTCGTAAAATTGAGGTAGACATGATTTCAAGGTACATTCATAACAGTGAAGTATTTGTAAAATCGAGTACCACAGCATACCTAAAAAGAGTAATAGTATATACATATATATTTTTTCTACCAGCATGTCTAATTTAAGAATTTATAACATTTTTACATACATTATTTTTCTTAATTTTTTACTTTCTCGGCATTTTAAAATATGGTTTGCAAATTAATTTTAATGTTTTTTTTTATAGTTCTCAATGATGATTTCATGCAATTGTGTAGTCATATCATCTTAGTTCATATCATTGCGGTTGCACTGTGCATGTATATCCCGAAGAACCTGGACAGTTTTATCACTGAGTGAGTGAGTCAGTTTTTTGTTCATTGTGATGTGTAAATTTTCTGGCTCTTATTTAGTCCTTCATTTCTGGCCGTGTCTTTTCTCTCTCTTTTTTTTTTTTGTGTAACATCTGTGGCTGATCTATGTTTAGGCTTCTCTGTAGATGTTGTCAACACATAAAAGTAAATTTGACTTTAAGGTTTTATTTTCTTTGTTACTTGGACATCTTTACTTTGTTCTCTATCAATTGTATTAACTTCTGATATACACTTGCTATACTCATTTTATGGAAACTTTTCTTAACTTTTGTGAGATAACCCCCTTTAGTCTTGGCAGCATAACTTGAAGCATCTTTAATTTTGAGTTGACATTTTATGACATGCCACTTATGTTTAGTTACGTTGTTATATCCTAATTGATACTGCAAGTTGAACTGTTATAATTTTGGTCTTCCTGTGCATGCATACGCATGACTTTGGCAATGTAGCTGCACCAGAGTTATGATGCAACGAAGTTGGTGTTTACTTCTACCAGAAACTTTCCTTTTTGTATGTGAATTCATTTGCAGAATGTTGTAATGATTATTTTGTATGGCTAAAATATTTTTTATTTGCTGTTCGTATGTTCTTATGCTGGATGCAAGAGTTAGTCAAGTTAAGAGTGCAACTTGCAGTGTGGCTGAGTACCAAAACACAATACAGTCAACTCTCGATTATACGACCCCGGGAATAACGACCCTCTCGAACTAACGACCCTTTTTCCAGGAACCGTGAAAAATTGTAAAAAATTTACTTAAAAAATTAATTTCAAAGAAAATAGCAGAAAAAGGCATTGCATTTATTATGGCCACAGTTATTTCTTGAAATCTGTACTGCCGCACACAGTGTGTTTGTTCTAAAAATATACGTTGCTGCCCCTTCCTCCCGCATGACGCGATGGCCAGCCGGCCGGCCCGAATGCCCCTTCCCATCTCCCAGCCGGTCGGCGACTCGCCCGCTTCTTTTCCTCCACCGGCCAACCACTCCAATAAGGCAGTTCGCTCACGCCCCGTTTTCATCATGTGTGCGCCACTGATTTCTCATGCCCTTGGATATGGTAGTCTGTCTTTGTGCCTGTGATATTACGATTATACGTCGTGTTTATTTAAGCTTTATTATGTTTTCCGTTTTGTTAACTAAATGCCATTAAATATAATTGCCATCATGTCATTAATTGGTGTATACACAGTAGTGTTTATAAATCATTATTCTTTTAACAAGGGAAAGTAGGACAGTTCATAATTGACACTACAGAACTCTCAGATATGCGTGGCATTGGGCAGGGCAGTACGACACTTGACAACAGCGTGTCTGGTGTGAGTCACTAGCCCACGCGTGCGCTCGCGCCCATTCATACGCACGCACACTTAATCGGCTCGACCGTAAATAACAGCTGTGGATACACTCGTATACGTTGGTGAAAAGAAAATGTGAAACAGCATTGTGTAGGTTCAAAGTTGTTCTGTGAATGTGTTATTTAACAATGATCAACATCTTGATGTTTGTAATTGTTTATTGTTGGTGAACAAATTGAAACTGAGTATCAAATCCCTCTCCATGCACATTGGTGAAGTGTGTAAATAACTCATGCAGAGAGTAGAATCATTATAAAAGCAGATTATTTTCACACGGCCGACCGATCTAGAGAAGTGAAAGAACTGCAAAACAAAGGGAGTAGTGTTATATGTAATCACATCCCATCTGCTGAGCGAGCGTCAGGAGCTGTTACTAGTTAGTGGTCAAAAGTGGCACAAGTGACATAGTTTAGACATGTCTTGAATGTTGTTTTTGAACTAACCAGTCCTTGTGCACACGTGTGTGTGTTCGCTCGCTACCAAGACAAGGTGCCAGGAAGGCAAACAGTTTTAGCGAAATGTATGTTGTGCCAACTAGAATTACCTTTACCGGCAAAAGTTTGTGCCTAACATCTCGAAGAAAAGCCTTGGATGTCAACCGTGACATACATTCATCGTATTGAAATATTTGTACTATTTCAATAAACAACATTGTGATAGTACCTCGTAAACAGTTTTTAACAGCTGACATAACTGGCACTTAATTTACTTTGCCGACGATATTTATGTTCCAATATCATGAATTCATGCTTGATGTTGAACAACAGAAAGGTCGTATATGCACGTCCAGAGTATCATTCATTCAAAATATGTCATTCTATTGAAAAAAATATTACTATTTAAAAAGTATATTATTGCGGCTTTCTTGCAATTAACTTCCTAAAGGGATTGTTGCGGGCGAAAGAATTTATATTACCGGTGAAATTTTTGCATAATATTGAGCCAAAGAAAGGTCATATATCCGCTTCCAGTGTATCTATTTATTCAAAATACTTCACTCTACTAAAAATGTTACTATTTAAATAAACTTTAATGTGTTATTCTTGCATATAACTTCCAAAAACAGTCATTGCGGGTGCAAGAATCTATATTTCCGGCAACGTTTTTTATTCATTTTGAGCCAAAGAAAGGTCATATGCTCGCTTCCAATATTTATATTTATTCACAATACTTCACTCTACTGAAAAATATTACTATTTCAATAAACTTTGTTGCAGTATTCTTGAAAATAACTTCAAAAAACTGTCGTTGTTGGCTTAATAATCTATATTGTCTGCTACTTTTTGCTTAATTATGAGCCAAAGAAATGTCATATATCCACTTCTAGTGTACCTATCTATTTATTCAAAATACTTCAATAAATTGAAAAAAAAAAATACTATTTCAATAAACTTTATTGCGGAATTCTTGAAAACAACATCCTAAATTGGACGTTGCGGGCGCAAGAATTTGTGTTACCGGCAACGTTTATGATTTATACTGAACTAAACAAAGGTTGTAGATGCACTTCAATGGCATGCTTTTAAAAATAATGCATTTTCTTTTCAAAATAAATGTGTACCATTTAATAAAAACACATAATTTTTGCGCCAAAGACGAGTGAACGCAGATTCAATGATAAAAAAGGGTAAATGTTGACATTTTAGTGGTCGGGATCGCCGAAAATTTGTCAAAATTTTAATAACGACTCCTCCGAAATAACGACCCTATTCCCGGGAACCGTGAAGGGTTGTTAAATCGGGAGTTGACTGTACCAAATTTTTTTTGGTGCTTGACTACGAGTGCTGAATAATAAGGATGGAGCAGGAGTAGTTAATTAAAGCACTGTAATAGGTGCTGTCTTGTCGTGCTGTTGTATTCTGTCACATCAGCAGTCAGACAATATTGAAATGATCGCCTGTTGTCTGTGGTCTAGACTTCCTACTAGGTATACACCTAATAATGTCTTTACTGTGACCGTGCTTGCAGTGTGAGTGTTACACTGGAGCTGGCCTTGCTGGTGACACCGGTATAGTCTACAAGGATATAGCTAAGTAGCTTACATCAGAGGACGATCACTGTGGTCGTGGAAGTGACAGGTAGCCTCGAGTGTACTGTTTTTGTTGCAGTGCTGGCTAACTGCTGAACTGTTGTGCAAGGACTGTCCTTGGCAGGGCCCTGCTTCCATTCTTTCTGTATTTTTCCTGCCTAGTGGCACGGTGACGTCCTAGGACTGCCCGTAGCTAGAGTATCCTAGTTGGTAACATTGACCCACAGACCTGGCAACATTGTCCACTGACATTCGCTCACGCTATCCTAGAACTTAGCCTATTATAACTTATCCTTGCAGGCTTCTCAGTTGACTGAGTTTTATCAGTGTTTTAACCTAGAGGAGTGTTGTCAGTAATTTTCTATCAATTAAAAAAAATCTTTTCATAAAGGAATGTGATATGAGTATCAGTTTGCTATTATATCTGTGTGTTTTTTATGTTGACTGATGTAATATTATCTTAATTACTTTTCATTCAAGGCAGCTGAAATTATATTCTACTTTGTTAACAGAACACCCCTTTGTAAATAATATGTACAAATATGGACCAATGACACAACTACCATCTCTGTTGCTGTAACAGAAGGCAGAAGGCTCAATGTTTCTTTTCAGTTCTATACAGAATGGATGATGGAAAGGAGCTGAACATGGTTGTAATAGAACCTTGCTATATCCTGAGAATAGGGTCATTATAAATACAGTACCTACAGTAAAATACCAAATTCAACTTCCACGGTTCCCAAGAATACAGTGGTTGTTATAATGAGGTAGTTGTAATAAAAGGGGTTATAAAGGGGTTTTACTGTATTTTTGACTGCCACATCAGTTAGCCATTTGTCAGTTCCATTTTTGCCCTTTTCAAGTTGCTTGTCAGGAATACTACACATTGTGAATGTGAAGTGTTGTAATGAGGACAAGTGGAGAGACGTACTGTATTTGGAAGTTATGATTCATGCTCTACCACCGTACCACGTGCCAGTCCGATGTGAGTGGAGTGCTTGAGTGTAGTGAAGAGTGCTAGGTGAATGCTACGAGGCGGCCTGCATAGTGTGAATTAAGGTGGAGATGGTTTGACACTGGAGGTGTTTGTTTCCTGAAATGGACATGTCTTCTCATAATACTACGATTCACGTCATGCGCAGGCTGTAAAGACATCCTGACCACCTGCTTGTTATGCTATTTGTGTTGCTGCATGACAGTGCATAAAGCACAGTATGTTTGCGATGGTTTATGGACAACAGAAATCAGAAAATGGACTGTTAAATCCACATTCCCAAACATTATTCCATGAAACACCTCTGAAATGAACTAGAATGGTGACTACAGCATCCTTTGGATGTTCGACACTGTAGGAAGGATGGTTGATTGTTCCTCGGATGTGTTCCGTAACCTTGTTGACAATCGCCATTGCGGAGTTATAGTTGGAATATAAGTCAAGTTTATGCCACTAGGTTCTAGGCCTATTTCTGAGGGACTCTTATAGAGTTTCATATAGGTATCCAAACAGTTTTGATCAATAGTTGCGAGCCTAAAATTTCTGTGTGTGGTGAAATAGTGAAAAGGTTCCTTGGATACACAATTTTAAATAAAAAAAACTTTTATTTTCTTGTTTCAGAATTAAAACTTATTGCATATTTTTGGTGTTTTTTTTTATCTACCAGTTCTCAGCAATATGTAAGTCGTATTGTAATTTGACTGGTTTAATGGGTACCTAATCCGTCAGTTTTATTGTACCACACTTTTTGTATTTAAGATATCTCAGTCATGTAATTATGTACTTATGTAGTATTTTATTTAACATTAATTCCATTTATAGTTTGTACTGTTTCAGCTTAGCATAAGTTGATAATTTTATCTTATCTTAAAATGATAACTTTTTCAAAAAATATCATATAGCCATAATTGATGAAGGAAGAGACAAACATTGAAGGATTAGTATTTTTTTTAGTGATTTTATTACATTCATTACCCATGTGTCATTCTGAAGGCTAAGTGGTAGATAAGGCAATCGTGCATTGACTTCACCACATGTAAAAGTAAGCCCCATTAAATAAATTTATAAAATATTACAGACAGTACTCTCTGGTCTGTCATAATCCTATTGACATGCCACAACATAACTTCTAGAGTAAGAACATTTAACCAGGCAGTTCGTGTTCGCATAACCTCATCTGATGCAGAGTTAGTACACCTTGCTCACTGATCAAGCCAGAACTGTTGCATTTTTTTCTATGAGAAATAAGAGGAACATATTTTTTTTTTATGAGAGCAACTGTGTTCACTTTTCACATGTGATTGCAACCAAGTAGGTTACATTGTATATTTTTGTGTTCTGTTGTAATTCTGTGCTGTGTCTAGCTTGTCAAAGAGCTAGCAAGTAAGGCGTGTTCACATTTATTAAATGTCAGAATACTTTTCTGTTGCTTGAAAGATGCTAGCTATTCAGAAGCCTTGCATTGTGTGCACTGTTGGTGCTAGCAACAAAGCATGCACATTAAATTAGATTTTTTCCAAAGACATCTATAATTTTTTTAAAGGTGTAATCATACATATTGGGTTGTAGTAAGTGTGTCGCAACTTAGGCAGCTTTACCTCGTATTTCATTAAAGCTAGGTGAGATAATGAGAATCATTTAGCAGCTTTGTTATTTTTTTTTATGAAACTCATGAAATTGAATCACACACACTGCAACTCTGAAATATTTTTGTGATCTGCTCTCATGTTTCTAAAAGCAAAAAGTTGTGGAAAAATCATTTTCTAATATTTCTAATATTTTTTATGTATCTGATAATTTTTGTTTGGAATTTGAATAGTATTGAAATTTTACAAACTATTTGGCTGTCAAAGAAGACTGTTATTATTATAATTTCATAACATACAGTATTAATCTGCTCTATCTGTGGTATATTTATCACAATGTAGTAGAAAAAAATGTACGTTAATTCCAGAAATTAAGCAGTAACTTTTTTTATAAATCAGAATGTGTCAGACAAAGCAAGGCTGCGTGGTTTATTACTAGCAGTTATTTAAGCACATTTTTGCATGTTTTTGTAAAGTAATAAAATTATAAGAATGGAGTGTCTCCTGTGTATAAGGGGCTGCTACGTCAAAAATGTTCTTGTCTGTCAGTAGAACCATATTGTACCATTTTCTCTGTGGAAGATTTTGGATTGTATGTTATGGCTTGTAACTGGTCGGAACTGTTTTACAAGATGTCAATTAATGACATATATGTTAGTATCATGAACCAGTTATCATTTGCTTCATAATGAAGCTTGAATCTGTTACGTATAATTTGGTTGATAAGTGGGACTTGTCCTCCTCAAGAGGAACATTTTTTTACTGTACAGTGTGTTATAAGCTGAAAATACTGTGTGTCCTATCCGTGTCATTAGCTCTCTCCTTGTGTCCTGTCCATGTTGTGACGTGTATCCCATTGTCTGTGTGCTGTCTCTCCGTCAGAATATTGGAAAATGTACAAGAAATATCCCATTTTTCCTCACACTGCCACTGAATGGCAAGTGGGACATAGCACAAGATGTTTGCAAATATGAAACTGAACCTTTATATATATAAGACTTACGTGTATTTTAAAATCATTTACTGTTTTAATATATTTAAAGAATAGGAGAGTATACTTTATCAATATACATTATGTAAATTTGATATTCAATTGTGTGTGTTTTTTTTCTGTGGTGTAATCCTTTGTCTTATTAGCTTTATTGACGCACTTTACACAGTAATCTGACGTGTTTCCTGCTTTCAGATCCAGGTATAATACTCTTAATGTTATTCAACTTATAGTAGAACCCTGATTCAATGAAATGCAACGGTTCCCGAAAATGTTGTTGCTAAATTGATGTTTAGAATAATCTGAGTTCTTTACATAGGGAATCTCATATCACAGTTCCCTAAATTCTCTTCGCTAAATTGATGCTTCGTAAAATCAGAGTTCATTACAAAGGAAACCCTGGGTAACTGTCCCTTTAAATATTTTCCCTAAATTGCATTTTTGTAAAATTAGAGTTCGTAAAATTAAGGGTCTACATTGGTGGATGAGCAAAATAAATGTTGGTTAAACAACTTAAGAGTAATACTTGGTAAATACAGTTTAATTTTCAACTCACCATTTTTGTACATTGGAGCTATACAAAAAGTAGATAACCTGTGATGTGGTTTGTTCAAGTCTTGCCCATTACGATTACCTGAAAGAAGCCAATAATCACAGATAATAATTAATTGGTGCACTTCGTTAGTTGATCAGTACATGAGCACCTCCGTGTTGTATTGGGCAGGGCCTAATGGATGAGAAGTGCTGCTATGATCAGCATCCTTCCCTACACACGTATCTAGAGTAAACCAATTGAATCAAGACGGTTGAGGTACTCACAGACTGGTCCCTAGTGGCCATGGAGCAAACTACGGTGTGGCGGGAAAATTCAAAAAGAAGAGTTGTGGGGGTGTAGTGGTATTCTGGTGCTATGGTTGCGATTATCTGATGTTGAGACCTGGGGGTTGTCGAGATTTAGTAGTGTATTGATGGGCTAGTTCTTCTTGCAATTTTATTTTTATATGTATCTGCCCTGTTCAAGAGGAGAATTAAACAAACGCCGAAATAGTACCTTAGTTGCTGATCCAGTTGACGTCGCCGACCGTCCAAACCTGTTCTGCTTGGCGCAAAAGTTGGCCTAAAAACTCGGCCCATCCCTCATTCCAGCAAAGCTTTTGAAGATACCAGAAGAGTAGGCAAATTTTTCTCCTACATCAGGTTGTGGCCAAAGCACAATGCGCACACACATTTACCGTCAAAATAGGCAGGCTTTTACTCAAAAAACGTACACCTCCAAAGACGTACTAGTTAGTGCAATAGGCACTCTGTATAAACGGAATAACATGTCATTAACATTAGCCGCAAAGTCCGCTAACAATCACACTGTGAAGTCCTCATTCGCGAAACTCCCGGGCTTTATGCTGCCTAACACAGTGATTTTTCACCAACCATTAATACTGCACTCGCCTTACAAGTTTACAGTAACAGCGATCCATATTCTAATATAGCCGCGCATAGTAGCATCGCTTCAGCAGTTCTAAAACTGCGCAAACAGTAATTTTCCGCTGCGTTCAACTTGACACCAGCTTGCCTGCCAGCCCTCGCGATCAATAGTTGACTCTTTACCCGAGCCATCAATAAATCACTTGCAATACCACGTTCACTGTACAAGTTAACAAACTTCCGTTACTGCCGCGAATACTATTCATCACTACCGTAGTTCCCAAATACACAAACTGTAATATTACGCAGCGTCCACTGTCTCTCTGGCCTCGCGGTCAATACTTCTCACTGACCCGCGATCAATACTCGACTTACTGTACAAGTACCTGCAATACTGCTACGAATACTACTCATCGCTAGCGTAGTTCCAAACTACACAAACGGTAATATTCCGCGACGTTCAACTACATTACCGAGTGTCTGCCAGGCCTCACGGTCAATACACCTCACCTTCCTCCAGGACACAGCTGACTCGCCACCCCCTTACGTGCATGCTCAGTCGGACCTTCCCCTCTCTGCTAAACCAGGGTGAGCAACGCGTGCACCTAATACGCACACATACATAGCAACACAAACGTAACACACTTATCCATAACTTGGCCACATTACTTAAGCGCGCCGCACAACATATGTGATGCACAATCGTAACTTATGGTTGTACATCACATTGCACAAACACATTCAGCGGTACATAAAAATAAAAAGTACTTTTCTGTAGAAATTTGTACACATGATAGTCTTCAGAATTGTCAAAAAATGGAATTCTTACGTCGACAGACTATAGTCATTATTAAACCTTCACAGTGAAATGCTGCTGCTGTGTTACAATTTCCCCTACATTCTTACAATGTATGTCTGTACCGCAATGTGTACTAGTGTGGCAGTCAATCCTAGAGTGAGCTGATAGTCAGCCCGCATTATCCTCCACGGACTTCGCATCCACGGTTTTCACCAAACGCGGTTGGATAATGAGGGGGGGGGGGGAATTGCTTAAGGATTTGCATTTTCCCACACACTGCACACAGCTTGCCGCCGCATGAACTGCTTGCACACCGCTTGCCGCACACGAAAGCAGCAAGTTTCGCCGTGGCAGCCACAATATCTGCTTCTCTATGCAGTGTGCTAGGTTCGCACGGCAAGCGGGCGGGAGCGACTAGGAAGCAATGCGGTGTTAAAAACGTATGCGAGGCTGATGGCCCGGGCAGCGGAGTTACTTCACTCACATCTACCTTGCTTGTCGATTGCCATATACTTCCAAAAAAAATTATTTGATATTTCCCGCAGCTCCTGCTTTCCTCTTGCGTCGTCTGTCCGCAAACCGCTTCTAAATAGAACATGTGTCTTTAATTACATTGTTTTGTTTGCCTTCTTGCAGCCTGCCAGCTTCCACTGCGAGCATGCATTACACGACCTTGAAGTACATACATGTACTGTGTGCAGATATACACGATTTCGCGGCCTGCAGAGTAATGTCTCCTAAACAGAAAGGCTATAGTGATCCTACTAAACCGAAGACAGATCACAATGTTGATAGTTTGACTTACAAAGTGAAAATTCTATTTTTTCTAAAAGGCAGTATGTTTGTGGCAGAAGTTGGCCGCAGGTACTTAAAAAACTAGTGTATAGTCCATACCATATAAGAATATTCATATTTTGTATTGCCAGCTGACACTGCCAATATTTTTAATACACACCAGAATAACACATCATTTAAAACACCAGGACATGATCTATATGGCCTGATGAAGCAGTAGTGGCAGCTCTGAACAACAAATTGTAGTAGTTTGTTCATGTAAGTGTGAACTTACAAAACGGGAACTGTTGGGGTGATAGTTATCGATAAGAACAGTCGACAATCGATTTTGCGTGGCGTAACATCGATTTGAACAATTATGGTTCAGCTCTGTTTACGGTTTTTTTTCTTTTCTTCCATGACGTTTATTCACATCTCGGCATCACCCACAGTAGCGTGTGTATTAAGTATTTTATACTTTCGTGAGTGTATGTGTTTGTGACCTTGAATAATCATCATGGCAGCTGGCGGAGAGTTGGAAGCGAGATTGAAACTCGTTATGGACAAAATAAACAGAGTAGCTCATCTAGCGGCACAAGTCCGTAAAGACAGTTCACAAGTCGAACTTTTCCGGGCACATTGTAGGGACCTAGAAAAATTGAAGACAGATTTCGAAGGAATCCACATATCTTTGAGTGTCAAAAATTCCAATAATAAAATATTTAAAGGTGATGAACATGACCAGTTGATGATTGACTTCGAAACCACATATTACTCAGTAATGGAGGTAAGAGCAGCTCTCATAAATGGTAAGTCGAGTAACCTGACAGAAGCTGTATCGTTGCCCAGTAATTTAAAATTACCAAAGTTATCACTTCCCAAATTTGATGGACAAGCCACACACTGAAATGACCTGTTTATATCACTGGTACACAGTAATAAGGCACTCAGTCAGGTGGAAAAGTTCCATTACTCGACAACCTCACTAGAAGGTGAACCACTTAGTCTAGTCACAGGCCTTCCTTTGACAGAGGATAATTACACTTTAGCATGGTCTACAATTTCAGATCGGTACCAGGATGTTCGCGTAATTGCTACTGCTCACTGGGAAAAAATTGTTCAGTTTCCAGCTGTCACTGTATATTCACCACTAAAATTACAACTACTTTTTGATACATTTAACGAAAATCTTGGTGCTTTAAGAGCCCTAAAATTTCCTGTTGAAGAATGGAGCTTTGTTTTGCTGAATTTAGCACTCGGTAAATTGGACCCAGAATTACGTGAACGTTTCGAACTGGCTCAAGCGACAGTGAAATTGCCAACGTTGAAACAGTTGTCAGAGTTTCTTGAAATCCAATGGAAGGCTCTTGCTGCAGTGTCACAATTGTCTAACTTAGGGCTAAAATCAAAGGTGAACTACCAATGGACTTCATGTGGCTAGTGTGAATGGAGAGAATAACGAACTTGGTGAGGTGACTTCATCAGTACATTCCCTGACCAGCTCAGGTTCTGTACTGTCGACAGTTCTGTTGGGAACTGCTTTAGCGCACATGAAGGATGCTATGGGACAATTTCAAACAGTCAGAATACTCATTGACTCAACATCCCAATCTTCCGTTATCAATGAAGATTATGTTTCACACTTGGGCTTGCGACGTTGTAAGACGCAGGTTTTGGTTAAGGGTCTCGGAGCGGATACTCAGGCCCAGGTCGGCCAAGGAACAGCGTCTTGTTTTCTGAAATCTTGTTAGGCTAGTGGCCCATGCTTGAGCACTGACGCTATTATCTTGAGAAAGATCACCTCGGAAATACCTTCAGCGTGTTTGCCTCGGGAAATCCAACAGCAATTTGGCGAGCTAGACTTAGCTGACCCCACATTTCACACTCCAGGTTCTATTGGCGTGCTGCTAGGAGCAGAACTGTACGCTGAGGTAATTGATGGTGGGCGGATAACTGGGGTCAAAAATTTCCCATCAGCATTACACAGTATCTTTGGATAGATTCTTATTGGACGTGTGGGCGGTTCACATCTGAATCCAGCATCAGTATCTTCATATTTTGTGCAACCATGAAACGGTTCTGGGAGATTGAAGAACCACCAGTTGTCCAACACCAAAATCCTAATGATGTGAATCACACTTTCAGAAAACCCATTCGCGTGACTGTTCCGGACGGTACATTGTGAGACTTCCCATTAAAGACGAATGTATTCTTGAACTGGGGGAATCTCGCCAGCAGGCTTTGACGCGTCATCAGCTGGAGAGGCGATTTTCCAACTAGCCTGCCTTAAGGGAGGCATACTCTAATTTTATGAGCGAGTATGAAGATCTTTCCCACATGGAGCTCACCAGTATTTCCAATGTAAAGAATCCCAGTTAATACATTCCTCACCATAGCGTAAGGAAAGAAACCAGCTCGACAACCAAGTTGCGGGTTGTATTTGACGCTTCAGCAAAAACCACATCAGGGAGATCCCTGAATGACATCATGTTGAAGGGACCCAAACTGCAAAAGGGGATTGTTGACCTCATCTTGAAGTTTCGTAAGCATCCGGTAGTCTTCACTACAGACGTCAGCAAATGTACTGACAAATTTTGGTTCACCCAGAGGATCGTCACCTCCACATGGTATTATGGCGAAGCTCATCAGACCGACCAGTCAGTGACTACCAACTAAATACTGGGACTTATGGGGTATCGGCGGCCCCATTTTTAACTATGAGATCCCTTCACCAATTGGCTCTTGATGAGGATGATAAGTACCCTAAAGCAGCAGAAGTCCTACAGAATGATGTCTTTGTGGACAATATTGTAACAGGAGCCAAATCAGTGGAAGAGGCAATCAAACTTTGGTCCGACTTGATCAATCTGTTACAACTTGGAGGATTTCAACTAAGAAAATGGTCGAGTAGTCATCCAAAGGTGCTAGAGAACTTGCCAGCGAGCCACTGTGTGGTTCCTCTTTCCTTCGATGAGGACAAGGGCACTGTTATAAAGGTGCTGGGCTTGGAGTGGAATTCGAAGTGTGATAGATTTTCATATCACGTACAGCCTGTAGACATAACCCCAACCAAGCAAAATGTACTTTCAAATACCGTATTTACTCGTGTAAACGCCCCACACTTTTTCACTAATTTTTAATTTGAAAACAGGGGTAGGGCGTTTACACGCAATTAAAAAAAAATATTTTTTTGGGTTATTTTCTGAGCAAAATTGTTAAATGGTAGATCAGAACTACATTCAGTTTGTGAAATAAACCATCCAAGACCGTAAATTTTCTAGGAAGCAAGAAAATAAATAATATTGACCATGTTCTATTTTTAAACCAAGTCCCGTGCTTGCCGTCAGGCCCGGTCAGGCCAAGCGCCGGGAAGCGCTGGACAAAGACGCGTCGGGCGATGAGTAAACCTTCTACATTCTACACGGAGTGGAGAGGGAAGAGGAGAAGAGAGATAAGGGAAAAAAAATGTTCTCTGGTGTGCACGCACTTGCACGTTGTAGATTAAAAAGTTAAAATGATACGATACATTTTCTGGCGGCAACGCGTTTCCCATTTTCTGCAGCGTAATCTGTTACCTTAAGCTTGAACTCGACAATGTAACTACATTTATTTCCGCCCATTTCTCCACTCAAATTGGACGCAACCATCACGTTTAGCTGTGCTGCCTTCATATTAAATTGGGAAAAGAAATACCTTTTTTAATTTTTTTCGTTTCACACTCTTTCAAATTTAGGGTGGGGCGTTTACATGGGCGGGGCGGGTACACGAGTAAATATATTGCACACATTTTTGATCCCTTAGGTTGGCTTTTCCCTGTTGTGTTTAGTGCCAAGGCATTTATGCAATTTCTATGGACTCTAGGTTACAGTTGCGATGAGCCTTTGCCAGGTGATTGTAAAAGATTTTGGGGAAAATTTCCACAGAATGTCCCATACAGAAGGACGTGGAAGTGCCTAGATTCATTCTTCCTACAGACAAAACTGACTTGCAGCTGCATGTGTTTAGTGATGCGTCTACCGTCTGTCGTGTATCTGAGAGTTAGTGATTCATCAGATCAGGTTCAAACACAATTGTTGTTGGCAATGTCCAAGGTGGCTCCTGTCAAGACCATTTCACTCCCAAGGCTCGAACTCTGTGGTGCACACGTACGGACAAATTTAGTGAAATACGTAGAGGGCATGTTCCCTAGTAGTGACATTTCCGAGTATCATAGCATGGACAGACTCCACAGTGGTGTTGTCATGGCTTAGAACTTCCCCACATCGCTTAAAAACCTTCGTTGCTCACTGTGTAGCAGATGTTCAAGAACAGCTGTCTCCCAGTGACTGGCGGCATGTTCCGTCAAGGTGGAATCCAGCAGACTGTGCATCGATCACCAAAGGAGGTTATAGATCACAGTCTTTGGTGGCCCGACCTGATTGGCTGTTTGAACATCATAGCAAGTGGCCAGAACCTTCATCAACATTAGACGTAAGGGAGCTACCTGAAGTGAAAGAGCATCAAACTGTAAGTACACCCCTTCCCCCTTCTGAATGATCTCGTAAAATTGTTGCCTTATAAAGCCCAGTACTCCTAAAATTGGGTTTTACTGTTGGTATATACAACAAAATAATTTACAAAATAGTATATATAATTGAATAATTATTTTAATTTTCCAATTTAGTAATTTATTTACATTTATGAACACATCAGATCTAGACAGAGTCCATTCAGCACTAAAATGAACAATGTATCATTCACAGATATAGGTACACTGTAAACTACAGTACCTCACAGTCAATACAATATATACAGGAATTCTCACAGATAAAAAGGTTGCTCCAAGTACGTACTGTATGTGCGCAATGTTCATGAAGTAACATGATTCATTACTGATTTCAGTGTTTTTCATGAGCGATTTTGGTAGAACTATAACAGAAACTAGTTTTTAAAAGTTGTGACCAACAGGACTTTGTTTGCAATACTTTCGTCTGTTGCTTGGAAGTCGAGCACGTAAAGAGTTTTGTTCAGTAACAGAACTGGTATGCTTTGCACCACCAAAAATATTAGTGTGTGGTATTGTTGGTGAAGAGAAATCAAATAATGTCTTGAGTATTTAAAAAATATTATATTCTTGATCCCTAAGGAAATGATAACTAAACTTCACCAATCAGCATATAAAAAAATATTTTGGGTTATGCAATGTTACCCAGTTTATGGTACATACAGTAGTTTATTACATCCGATGGAAGCTTTTACCGATGCTTCACTAGTCACTTCTGGTCTGACCAAATCAACTATTGTGAGGACTAGTACCAAGACCCAGAGCAAACCTTTACTTACAATGGGTGACATTAACAAGTTGTAATAACTTAAAACAAACAATACTACAAACTTCCAGAGCACAATAATGTACATTAAATACTTCAGTACATGATGCTTAACTAACCTGCAAATCTAATAAAATAGGTACACACTTCGAGCATTACCTTTGTCAAAGTAAGTTTTTGGCTGTTTATGACAGTACAGAAGTTTAGGCCCAATACACACTCACATTTATTATGTACTAATATTTGATCACTTTCTAGTAACAAAACACAAGTAATACAGCACAATTATTATATTATATCACAATTCCAGGGGCATGAAAACTCTTTGGTATTCTTTTAGCAGATATTGTATTTCAATACATAAATCTGCAGGAACGTACAGGAAAATAATTTCTAAAGCAAAGAAACTACACAAACGAAAATAAAACAATTTGTTCAGTTAATATACATTTTTTTCTAACATCAATAAAAGGTTTATTATTGCTTGAGTGATGAAAATGTCTAAACAGCAATAGTAATCTAAAAAACTTTCAGGAGAGCAGTTAAGGACAGATCATTAATACAATAGAATAATGAAAAACAGACTGGAAAAGCCAACAGCAGCAAATTAAAACAAACTCCAACACAAGGACAAACACAAACACAGGTAGAAAAAGGCCAGGAGGCAAAACATTTGTAGTTATTTGTATTCTTGTGTCCGTGTTTGTTTTAATTTGCTGCTGTTGGTTATTCCAGTCTCTTTTTCTTCATTGTAATTGTGATCTGTCCTTAACTGCAGCCTTGAACGTTTTTAAGATTAAAAGGTTTATTAAAAATAAACCCTTGACACTGCATAATTTCGTACTTTGAAGGAATGTACACAGTTTAGCAAAACTGTGGATTCAAAATACAGCACTTACAGAACATTGCAACTGTGTACCCCACCCCATCACACCCAGTGCACGCACGCACACACACACATACGCGTGAACATGCACACATACTGTATTTCAGAAAGTGATTAAATATATTAACTGACAAATAGCAAAGTTGTACTTTCTGTTATTTTTGACAAGAAAATGTTTGGCAAGAAGGTTGAATCCAACAAAAACAATTGTTATAAAGTACTGATTTGTCAGGTCTTCTTAAAGCTTATCCAAAAAATTATGTAGCTGGAATAATTGCTTTAATTTAAAACTTCAAAAAATTGGTATTATATAATAGCAGAAATAACCATCCACATTACACACAAAACTAAATTAATGCAACTGAACTGCAGGAGGACATACCAACTAGCCAACCTGTACAGGACTAACAAGAAATGGCAGGCTCCGAGAGGAACCACTAATCTCAATCTCGAATTAAATTGCAAAATCTGGGAACGACTCACTCACCACCACTCTGTTAGACTGAGTGTATACAATAGCCTACAACTCTTTCAAAATGTGCGTGATATAAGTGGGCAAAGTGGACAATTTTTACAAAAGAAAATTTTATTCAAGGTCAAATTACACTCTACAGACCAGGTATTCAAGTTTGTAAATGTAGGTATCTTAACAGAGAATTTATAACCAGGCATAGTTTTGTGCAGGCATAATTGCTTCACACAATTCACTTCAGGTGGTCACCTTCCTTGTTCTGAAGCATGATTGAAGAAAGTGTTTTTTGACTTTAATATGTACATACAGTATTAAACCTGTATTCATTCCCGATCAGGGCTGTTTATAGGATCTACGCAACCATAGGCTGGACTGTTTGTATCGGCTCTACCAGGAAGGGGGACGGGATGGGGGGTCTGACACTGTCGCCCCCCTCCCCCCTGAAGAACAGGAGGCCAATGACACTGTCCCACAAATTTTTCTGATGTAAAACTCACATTTTTGGGCAAATTTCTAAATAAAACCTAAATAGAAACACATAAAATGTATTATTAGATTACAGAAAAGTTTAATTTACAGCTTTTAGAAATTAGAGAAAATATCCGTAAATTATTACGGTACCATTATTCAACACAGTTAATTAACATTGCTATGAAAACTGTATTAAAAAAGAACACAAAATTGAGATTCATACCTAAGTTCCCAAATAATACTGTGTGTATACAATTTATTACTAAATTGTAGTTAGTGCATGAAAATTAATTTATAAATGGCTAAGTGGCTGTTGGTTTGCACCTACTCTTCACACTGAAAATGCTACACTTATAATAATAAAAAACAGTAGAGCCCCGATTTAACGAAAACAGCGATTTAACAAAAGGATTTTTAGGAACCATCAAAAAATAATCGAAAATGTAGAAATAACTAAGTATCTTTGATAAAATATAACTTGATGTGTAAGTTTATTAAAAAAATGTCTACTGACCGCAGTATATTCTTTTCTTCTCTGTGGATAGTCTTAAACCATCTGTCGAGAAACAAAAAAAAAAAAAGTTAAAATTTGTTGGAAACTTTGGCTACGGTAGTGACATAGAGTTTGAGCGACACTGTGTTGCCCTGTTGCGTAACCAGCACGCGCCTAGATCCTCATCCTGGTGGCTAGCGAGTGAACGAGCATCTAGATACCCAGTCCACACAGCGCAGCAGCAGATAGCATGGGTACCAATTCATAGATAGTGCTTCATGTCTCTGTCAGAATGCACTACCGTGCAGTGAGTCCTACTGATTAATTCTTTTACAGACAGAATGCAGCGGTGTCCAGTGTGATTAATTTCTGTTACATCACGTGATAAAACCAGTGTATTTATAAAAAATTACATTATGTTTTTTATGCAAACTTCCTACAGCAAATTTACTAACGTAAATAATATGTTTCGCCGATGCTAAAAAAACTCGAGTGCAAAGTATTTTTAGTGAGCAGTAACCAGTTTTTTGCAAGAGTGTAGTGGCTAGTAAGTTACAATGGCCACCATTGCACATATTTATTTATAATTTTACCGTTATTTAGCAAAGTTTTACTTCATTTTCCAATGCAATTATTTTTCCAATATTTCGCATGGAAATTTCCCAAATTTACTTGGAGGAGCGGGAGGAAGACGGAAAGAAAAAACGACTCGGCATTGTTAATCATCACTTGTCACGTTTTGAAGATGCGCGCGGGCGGCCTAACTCATTGGCGCATGCTCAGCGAGTGTTTCACTGGAAGTTTAACTTTTTAGTTTTTCACAGAATTTTATTCTTTTATGAACGTGACTTACCTATTGATGGTAACTGCAGTATGTTATTGCTGTGGGCTCTATAAGACTTATTTAAAATGATTGTCATTTCCGACGAAACATGCTCAAGGATTTAACTTTTTTTTAGGGGAACGGAGGGGGCAAAAAAATATACACTAGACCCCCGATTTTACGAACCCTGGATTTAACGAAGGTAGCGATTCTACGAATACAATCTCAGGAACCCTCAAAAAATAACAAAATTATATGCCAAAAAAAAATTGTAAGGAATTACGTTGACAATGAATAAAACATACTGTATCTAATTCACGGCATTAAAATATGAATTGTAGAGTTGCAGTTATTACTT
>PNEQ01074467.1:0-42585 GCA_003012365.1 Medauroidea extradentata
GTGTTTTGTGCTCTGTTCCCATAAACATATCTAAACTATCCTTGTGACATCGATTGTTGACAGTAATTTTTATGTAGGCTACTTTTACAATGAAACATTTTGGAAACCCAGTTGCCGAAGGAAGCCTAAAGGCTACGCTACAATTGAAGCACAGGCACACATCAAACGTGTACATATAAATCTCGTAAGCTACATTTATCGCCGCACACACGGACATATGTTCGGGATGTCTCCACAAAGTGTGATGGAAATGATGTATGGTATATTATTTGTTTGCGTGTTTGCAGCACTAGTAAATATAATTGTTTACTTTGTACATTTGTTTTTGTAATCAATGAAAAGCATGATGCCCGATCTCCCAAATTAATACTTCGTAAATTTCGCAAAACGCCACGCTTGTTTACATAAACTAAACACGTGGGTAGAAACCTTATACAACTGTAGTCAGCTTCATTCCAAACTAATCGATAACCAAGCTCCACATGAACTCGGCAGTATCCTCATTTTGATTGGCGGCGCACACGCACAGGTCACATAATAATTTTACTTTTTACCAAACTTTCTGTGCGCCGATCCTGTGATGTTTTTTATGTGCGCGCATTGCAGCGTGTGGCATTTGGAAACTGTGCGTGTTCTATATTTTGTGTTAAATCAGTTGTACCTTTATTTATACTACAACTAACTTTGAAAATATGCAGTTTTGCAGAGTTAGTATTAATAAGGTTTTATTGGCAACTTGGATTCCAAAGCTTTTCGTTGTAATAATACAAACATTGTTCAACAGTGTTGATGGCAGGATATTAAACGAAGGCTTTATGAGAGTGATAATTATAATAATAAGCATGCATCAAGATCGGCCACATCACCAGCCGTTATTTCCTAACGGCAACGCGGCATTCTGTAGATATTAACATGACAATCTGACCGACTCCCTGGCTGGCTCCTTGGTTTTATCTTAAAAGATATCAGGTATCCCGACATATTGTCATATTGCCTTCACGCATCCTGATGAAGAATTTTTTTTTACTCGACAGGTGATACCATAACAGCCGCCATACAAGCCATTACGGTACGATTTCCGTTACGTCAGTTCCTGGTTGCCAAGCTTACTGCCACGGAATATGCTTTTTAGTCGGTTTTATTATTTCTCTCTTTATCTATGTTAAATGGGGTTTTCGGTATTCCGTTACAATATTTCGAGTTTTAAGCCTCCCCCACCCCCCTTTTCTTTCCCATTTTAAACACTAAAATCCTGGTAGTCGCAAATATGATTAGTAGCTTGCCTTTCAAATTTGGTCACGCATCGTCACTGCAGTCGATGTATCAAAATTTTTGTCACAAGGTATAGATACAAACTTAATGGATTTTCTGAAATTGTTGTAACCATAATATATTCATTATTTTGCAACGGGAAAAGGCTGAAAAGGAAAAATTGCTTTATTTACGGAAGCGACTACAAATGCCGCAACATTAACAGAAACAATGCCATATGGATTCCAAAAAGTGAATGAAACAATAAACTATGCCTTGTCAGCATGAAAAAAGTAAATCAATGTGTACATTCCTTGATTTATAAGAAAAACTGTAAAACCGATCTGACAGGGATCAATCCGCCTTGAAGGGCGCGATCTACAGTGACACGCTAGCGTATACGTATCGCGAACATCCGGGCAACATCGCCCTTGGCACCGTGCCTCACTCACACAAACACGCAGCCATCAGGCGAATGGCTTAATAAATTCGTTCAGTAGAAGAAATTACTGACCTGAGGTCGAGTTTATAATCATACATTGTGGAAAACGATTCCGATCTTCATACATATAAAAACCAAACGTTAGTAAAACGTTTTTACAGAAGTGCACGGAAATTTCCGTAAACAGGAATTCTTTCGATGGAGAAACGTGTAAGTAGAATGTCCTTAATGCAGTAAATTTTATGGAAAATTACGTCGTTTGTATTTACAGAACCAAATTACGTTATTATAACCACGAAACTGTTTTCCGTAAATTAACTACAAGTTTACGTAAAAGTTTCGTAATTTGATGAAAGTTCAAATATTTAAAATACGATATTTTTTTAGCTTTAAACACTCATGCTTGAATTCGTTACATAAATACACTATCATTTCAACACGTTTCACGAAAATATGAACAAGCTTTAAACATAATCAAAGACATAATGTTAATTAAATAACCGTGCACGAAGATTCTACGAGTCTTTGTTTAAATTTCCTAGGATCTTTAGTACTCTAAAAACGGTTAATTAATTCTCGTCTAAGAGCTTTTCAGAATATACTATAAATGTGATGCTAATGCAACGCCGACAGTAATTTCAGTATTACCAAGCTAAGCTGAAATATAGTGTGTACTGGTTCATAAACAAAACTGGGCAGGGGGTTTAAACCCCCCCCCCCCACTTACCACCGATTATTATAACAAGTAATTGAAGACTAATTGGAATACCGGAGTAGTCGTACTTATTCGAGTAAACATAAAAGAAGCGTTAATCAACTTAGTATCATGTTAAATCATCTGAGCCGTCTCATTTTGTCGGTGATAAATAAAATTGAAGTTTGCATTTAGTAATAAATTTAAACGTATGCAGTTTTATATGAGATTTAGTGTAGGCTAAAATTATTCATTATTTGGAAAATATTATTATTTTTGAACATTTTAAGACTAAAAACATATATCTTCCTGTGTAATATTACTTTACAGTGTAGTATTTTACACTGTTGTTGAACACCACTGTCGTCGTTTAATTCGTCTCTCAAAACTTGCATCACTGATATAACAAAATGAAATTTAGGCATAGTGTGGGTTAATGAGAGCTTTTTAAATTGTTGTAATCTGCGTTTTGTGAAAATACAAAAGCCTATTTACTGTTATAAGATTGGGGCAGCTACAACATATGTAGTTACTTTTATAGCCTGCTGTCCTCCAACCTGTGTTCTCTGCCTTATTTGTGTCTTTTTTTCTTTCCTATTTTATTATTTAGCTGTCCTTGTTTTATATGATCCGATTTTATTTATGGAATTTTATGTTGTATGTGTATCCTGTTGACTAAAGCAAACTCTATTTATTTATGTTTTTTCTATTCTCTTTAGTTTTCATTGGCAAATTTCTTCATCGCAATGCAGAATGTCCAAAAAACCACACACTGTGAAAATATTTCTCCGTCGGCTTTCGGAATTTCCGGTAAAAATTTTCTCCGGATACTTCCATTGATTCACGGAAACTTATTTGCTAATCCAACAGGAGTTTCCGTAAAACAATTTTTATCACACGAAACTGAGTCGTTGCTGAAAAATCTCACAAACATTTAGTGGCAATATCAAAAATAATTTTCGTTTTTTTACGGAGAATTGCTGGCAAAAAGAATTCTCCAGAAATGTCCGTTAATTTACGGAAGGCAACTAGCTTTCCTTATGGAAACTCGCATATTTACGGGACTTCTCCAAAATGCAAGCACAGTAAAACATTTGTGTTATTGCTTACACTTTGCTTTTTTGAAATTCTGAAAGATAAAAGGTAAGTTTGCGACTATACTGCAAATTATATTATCCTTACAGTACAGTACAAATATGGCGAGTGAGCTGGTAACATATGAGGGGGTTAGAATGAAAGTGAAGAATGTCATGATTGCTTAGTTTTGCCGAATAAAGTGTTTTTTGCAGGAACTCATAAAACAATTACCAATATACAATAAGCACAATGTATTCAAATTAGTGACTTACTTCACTTTCATTTTAACCACTCACATAAATTATGACTCTATCAGTTGGGCATATTTCTTTATTCATTTGCCAGACATATTGCGACCAAATTACACATTACCAACTCAATCACCATGTCTGTGGGGGTCGCGGTGACAGAATGGTCAGACCGTACGCCTCCCACCAAGGCGATCCGGGCTCGATTCCCGGCGGGTTCCGTCCCCGGATTTTCGCATGTGGGAATTGTGCTGGACGATGCCATTGGTCGTCGGGTTTCCTCAGGTATCTCCCGTTTCCCCCACCCTTTCATTCCGGTACTGCTCCAGACCCACCTCATGTCACCCCTCACCCGCGCTAAAGACCTTGATGTTAAGCGCTAACCAAAATCTCTCACTCACCATGTCTGTACTGTAGTGTAAAGTAAATAGAATTTGAGGTATACTCGCAGATTTAACATTTTTGTGCTCAGAATATCAAAAAGTGAAAAGTAATAAAATTCAATACGGCGACTGTAACCGAGCCTTAAATTAATTAGGTACCTGTTACCTGTATGCTGGTCCGGAGCCAGCTTAAAGAAACCTCTCTCGTTCCCACTGTGTAGCTTAGCCAGAATTTTGGATCAGGATAAATTGGATAAATTAATATACATTATATATATATATATATATATGTGTGTGTGTGTGTGTGTGTGTGTGTGTGTGTGTGTGTGTGTGTGTAATATTGCAATGCAGGGGTATAAATGTAGTTGTGAACACTATGATGAAAAACTTATTAATCAAGATTTAGTTACCTACAACCCATATCGGTAACAACACTTTTGTTAAGTTTCCTACTTGGTTTGGAAAAATAATTTCTTTATGTACTCTTGACCAAGTACATGACATACTTTACTGTGATTGGATACAGTAATATTACATTTGCTTTGAACACTATGTGGGTTATGTCTGAACTCACCATCTGAAGGACTGATTTCATGTTAGTTGAAAAGTGAATTTTGGATTGAACGAAATATTACAGCCAAATTCACAGAAAGGCAGCTATTGCACAATATAATTTAATCATTAGCCAATGGCATAACTACTGTTTCATTCATTGTAAGTTTTGGCAGTATGATTGTTATTACCCAAGCTTTAGTACCATTTTATTTTCCAGAGTATAACTGGAAGAAGTTTAATGGAATTCCAACAAAAACTACTATTTAGGCAGTGCAATATAGATTAACAATTGAATTTATTTACAAGTGCATAATTCAGGTTATTGCAGCAAATACAAAGGTGTCCAATAGTCAAACATGGCGCAAACGTTAAATAAATTTATTTTTAACCCTTTGTTGTAGTCCTTTAATTAATTACCGAAATTATTAACCACAGGCGTATTTTGAATACAAAGTAAAGAATGTCGCACAGTATGGTAGTACCATATATATTGTCTAATTTTGTGTTACAACCTGATAAATAGGTGCATAATGTGTGAAAAAAAAACTTGCGTTTTATGTAAAGTACAATAAATTAGACTTTCATAGGTAAATTCCTTTATATTTAGCACGTACACACCTGAAATAAGTCATAAACCCTATCTTCCACAGCAAAAGCGAGCCACAGCCCACAATCACCTGTTTTGTTTTGGCCACACATCGATAGTGCATAGAGTATAGCCTACGCTGGGTCTATCCGTATCACGGTCTATGAAGGTAGAGGTCTTGACACTGAGGAATAAAATGTGACTTCTTAATGTCGCCGAGCGCTAGTAGTAATTTAGTGGAAGAATTGTCTTGTTTTGTATTTGGCTTAGCTTAAAATGTGAAGTTGTTATCGGAATTATATAGAATAAAATAATTGAAACGTAATTTAGTATTGGAACACTTTCATTTTCAACCATAAAATTTAGTTTTTCAATATTTTACATCTAGACACATATTGCAATGATTCTAAAATTTCGTAGGACAGGAAATAATAGATTTTGATAAAATATGTTTACTAAAACAGTAGTACAAAAATAGTTTTTCAGACGACATATATAAACAGTTCCACACATGCCAATGCATTTATGAACAAGTAACATATAACTACTTTATCAGCTTACCATATTAACATTATTTTATATTAATAATTGTCAAAATCGTAACGCCGCCAGATATAAACAAGACAAATCTTCCACCAAATTACTACTAGGGCTCGGCGACATGAAGGGGTCACTTTCTCTTGCTGGAGAGCATAGGCAGTGTCAAGACCTCTACATCTTAGACCGTGATCCGTATATATGTCGTTGAAATAGAGGTAATATATAGTAGAGGGAACATGACGTCACAAATGTGTGTACAACATGGTCTCGAGAGTTTGGTGTCGTTCATTTATGTTTTCTCGTCGTAAAAATGCAGTCGTGTTGTTTGAAACTCATCACGTACCTTCCAGAATGGTGTCACCAAGATCTCGGTTCAAAACTTTATAGTAAGTATGTAGCTAATATTTACTTTTTACTAAAAACAGCTGGGTTAAGGAAAACAGTAACGTGGCAAACATGTTTACATTTGTCGTTCTGAAACTTCTACGCAATTATACTATGCGATAATATGGTAGTATGCTCTTCTTAGTTCATAAATTCATAAGGTACCAAAATAACCCAACATAGTTGAGATTACTACGCAATTATTATCTTCGCTCTCAATGTTATTTCCCGTGCATATTTCACTAAAGTCACGTGACGTGTTGAACACACAATTTCGTACGCAAATGTATAGAGGATACTCCCTCTACCCTATATTTACTCTAAGTTCGTTGATCATAGCTGCGACAGCGAGGAATAAGTTCTTCACATTCAACCCAAGGCGTGCAAGACCAATTCTGTCGGTCTATCTAAATGTGTTAATAAGGTACATTCTACTACAGGCTAGAAGTATCAGCGTTAAAAGTTTGGCACAGGGAAAATTTCTCTCGCTTGAGCGCTGCTATCGGTAGTGTACCAAACTGGCCAATCACAGAGCTTTCCTGAATTTTAAGTTACGTTAAGTTGATAATTCCAAACGCGAAATTGGTTTATTTTCCCTTTAAAACGATATTAAATGACTTCTATCGTTTCCAAGTTTATTTAAATTTAGCGTTACGACGGTTTCGTATTTATCTGATACAGTAGCTGTTGAAGCGAGACTAGAGGCATAATTTATCCCTGTGCCAAGCTCTCCCATAAGAAAACGTATTTTCTTTAAAACCTCTAGTGGAATTAACCTTAACCTGACCTAGAATACATCTTCGAAAATGACGTGACTACCTGTGTGCAGCACGGGCCTGGGGCGGTAACGATTGATACTCTTCTAACCACGCAGCTTAAAAAAATAAACCAATTGTAAGCTTTTCAAGCTCATTACTTGAAAAATTTAACTTAAGCCATTTTAGTGGGCATATCAAGTTTCAGGGTCATCTTGTCTTATTATTAGTTTTCTTTTGACAGTCATTTATTTCGCAATTGAGTACGTCCAAGCAAATAAATCCAGTTACACTACATTCACATGCGAGTTCCTTATCATGCTTATTCCCACGCCACAACTGAATGAAACTTTCAGTTAACTGAACGTTTGTTTTACTACTCGAATTGCAATAATATTAACATCAGTTTAAAAACAGAACTAAGCGAATGATTCGTTCAAATGATCAGCCCAAAATCGATTAATCGATTTTGTCACAATAATTCGAATATACGAATACTTAAAATCGAGTTTGCCCATAACTAAGTACCTCTGCACATCCGGAACTCTCTTGTACACCCCTGTGCGCACTTGTTTAAGTATAGTTCTCCCATTCTTCATTATCCCACGACATTGACATGACATTGCATTGGCTGTATAATGAAAACACTTGTCTTCGATAGCGATAACTCATACATGATAACAAAAACAATAAAATAAGTTAATTATCTTGCCTCTGTAGTGTCTACTCGGTCAATTACTATACTATCTTGTACATGTGTGAAATAACAATACTCCGGATCTGAATTTTGATATTGAATTATAAGTAGTTCAGAATAAAGCAGTAAGTTATCAATAAGAGTTGAATTGATGGAAATTGTTAAAGTGGTGGCAACACGTGATTGGAAAAACCATGCTTGTTCTATTATACTGCGATGTGTACAGATGTGCGTGATAAAGAGAAGCCAATCAGGACAAAGCAGCTGTACGCCGGCGACAATTGCGTTGTAGCTATTTTAACAATTGTGACGGAACATGAAGTAATTTTTATTTACTTTTAAAAGTGATCTCATGTATCGAACAAGTGGCTAATTTAACATTGTCGTTTTGTGGGGCAGTCAATTGAAGCTTGCTTAAATAGATGCGCCATCTTTTTAACGTAAAATGTCCCCATAATAATTGTGGATGCCATAATCACGAGGCAGCACCAAAAATGAGCTGATTATACCTTGGCTATCTCTAGAATGCGTGAACCGATTTTCACTGTGAAAACGGTAACTTATGTTCATTCAGCTAACAAATTTAACTAAATATATTTTAATCACGTAAATTAATGCGGGACATCAGCCGCCGTATTGGATTATTTTATTTGTTCGGTTTTTAGCCTACTTTCGTCTAGGAAAGATAGGCTTATGAGATACTGGACTGAAGTTAGCTCTATCCGCCAGCTATATCCACCCCGCCGCGCGGCAGGAACAGTACAAGGCTCCGGGAAAGAAAGACATATGTATTTATCCAGTTTCTTCGTGTAAATATCGGTACTGAAATTAATTTAAAAAATTTTACGAGCTTGGACTGATAAAGCAGAGACATAAAGTTGATGACACATGTCCTAGCTATCGTTTGGAATAGGTTTCCTAGGTTATATAGTAGAAACATATAAATAATCGCTTCTAAGTCGCCAGAAGTGCGAATTTTCACACTTTGTCGGGGTAACAAAAATTCATAAAAATTTTTTTACGAACTTCTACCGATAGAGCTGATACAATGCGTTGATCACAACTGTCATAGCTATCATTTGGTATAGGTTTCCTAGGGATATATAGTAGAAACATAGAAATAATCGTGTCTATGTCGCCAAAAGTGTGAATTTTCGCACTTTGTCGGGAAAAAAATTCATAAAAATTTTCTACGAACTTGGACCGATAGAGCTGACACACAGCGTTGATCACACATGTCCTATATAGCGTTTGATATAGGTTTCCTGGAGTTTTATAATAGAAACATAGAAATAATCTCCTCTAAGTGATCAAAGTGCGAATCTTCGCACTTTTGTCGGGGGGAAAAATCCATTAAAAATTTTTTTACGGATTTGGACCGATAAGAGATAACACATAGCGTTGATCACAGATGTCCTAGCTGTCATTTGGTATCTATGGTTTCCTAGGGTATTACAGTAGAAACATAGAAATAATTGCCTCTAAGTCGCCAAATGTGTGGGTTTTTGCAATTTATCGAGGAAAAAAATATAAACAATTTTTACGAACTTGGACCGATAGAGCTGATACATAGCGTTGATCACACGTATCTTGGCTATATGTTGGTATAGTTTTTCTAGGGTTATGTAGTAGAAACAGAAATAATCGCCTTTAAGTAGCAAAATGTGCGAATATTTGCCCTTTGTCAGGGAAAAAATTCATAAAGTTTTTTTACGAACATAGACCGATAGAGCTGATAAACAGCGTTGATCTCACATGTCCTAGCTATCGTTTGGTATAAGATTTATATGGTTTATATATTATAAACATAGAAATAATCGTGTCTAAGTCGCCAAAAGTGCGAATTTCCTCACTATATAACCCTAGGAAACCTATACCAAATGATAGCTAGGACATCTGTGATCAACGGTATGTATCAGGTATATCGGTCCAAGTTCGTAAAAATTAAAAAAAAAAAATTAATCCCGTTATTTACACCATAAAACCGAATATGGTAGCGCCCTGACTGGATGACTGATGAACCTAGTAAGGTAATAACGTATGTCATTGCCAACTCAAACACATATTTTAGCATGTACTTTAATTTGGATGGTAGGTGGGAGCTAGGATGCCTGTCGTGTTTACTTTACGGGATACGTGCATGCCATATAAACTTGAAACAGTCTTGTATGTAGGCATATGAACAGATAAATTACTGGTTCAGTGCATGCATTGTGTACACAACATGATCAAGGGGCATTGTTTTTGAAAACTTAATTAAGTGCTGATTTGTAACCTAATTCTTGGTGTTTCACGGCCCAGGACCCCATTTAAATATCACCACATGCTATTTGCACCTGTGCAGCACAGCGTAAGTGCACAGCTGGTAAAATGGGTCGTCTATCGCATGTACGAGTATTTAATTTCATACAGGCAACCAGGCGCAACACAAATACAAAAATTGCGCGTTGCGTTGAGAATTTTACATATGAATTTTGGATAAGTGTTTACAGTTATTTTTAAAAAAATGCAAATTTTATGAATAGGTACAGAGTTTGCAACTATGAAACGATTACTGTTTTTTGCATATCAGTGTAGCCATAAAGAGGACAAAAAATAAAGAATTGAAAACTGTGATTTTAATAAAATAATTTCAACAAGTGTTTAAAAAGCCTACATCTTAGCATCGCACCACTAACTGTTAAACCTGTCTGTGTGTATTGTTTCGGTAAAGATGTTGTGATAGGACTCTGAAAGATACAGCATTATTAATGAATACACCATGCTGGGAAAATGATTACCATATTCATTAAGTTGACAAATATTATTAGCTAAGGATTGGCACTTCGTAGTTTTTTTATATTGACTTCCAAAAAACTGTACATTCTATTAGCACTCTTAAACGCCTGCCTGGTGCTTTGCTTATTTCTCTACAACGTGGGAACGGCAATGTAAATAAAAATAAGAGGATTTTGAAAGCAGTGTGAATGATAAACAGGCATATAATAGAGATACACGTTTTGGCAAGGAAGTGACATATTTTTGCTGCACCTTATTTACTTATACCTTGGTTTTATTAATTCGCAAAGTTTTTAAATAATTAAAAAAACTTATTTATGTAATTACAAATTTTTCCATCATGTTCCGGAAATTTGACTGATATTCTGCAACTGTTTCTCTATCTCTACCGTTATGCAGGCTCCAGAATTAGGTAACTGGCACTCTTGGCAACATAAAATTGACTCCCAACTACTTTTTCAACAAATGTTGTGTTTTATATTGTGTTACTTCTGTTAAACCGTTTGTTAATATGAACTTGTCTATCAAAATTGTGCAGCTGGCCACAATCAGCAGTAAATACAAACTGGAGAGAGTTAAGATGTGGCACGGTGTGTGTGCTCAGGCAGGCGGATGAAACAATTTTCTCATTTCTAAAATATTGCTATTTTTTATGTATTTCGTTAGGTTAGGTCTGCAGTACAGAGCTGTAGTTCAAAATTCTACCGAGAGATTGCCATGTGGAGGAGGAAGCGCAGTTCATTCACTGTTTGTCTAGTGTGCAATCAATATGAATTGTTATAATGCTCTCAAAAGTATTAGAAATGTCCATTTATGAATTCCATTGTGAAATACTGAGAAGAAACTGGTATTATTCGGATCGTTTCATTTACAATTGCCATCCTTTGTTTATTGAATTACACGTTACCAAGAAACGTAAATTATTTTCTGTTTCGAACACTACGAAAGTGCGTTAAGCAGGAGTTACAATAATCCGTCGTCAGTCGTCAGTCCGTCCGCTCTGATCTGCTTGTCGGCGGTCCGTCTACAAAGCTAGCGATTTACAACAATCCATCATCCGTCTGTCGTTATTCTTTCCATATACAATGCTATCAATGTACAAGCAGAAAACTTCTGTTGAACACTGAAAAATTCCCCTCAACAGTTTCCTTATTTTTACGGATTTATCTATTAGTTTATGGCTGTTAGTAAGTGCAAACCACGGCCGTAGAAGAACAGGTCTGGACACTCGCCTGGATATTTGACCCCCTTGTTTGGCTGTAGTTCACCAAGTTACCGAGAATATTGTGTTTTATTGGCGCTGATGTTACGGCGGTCGGACTAAACTCCGCCCACTTCCTTTCCGCTAAGACAAACAATTTATCAGAACGTATTTTTTATCAATTTATGAAATACTTTCGTCGTTCAGAAATTTAAGAAAAGGCTCCAGCAATCTTTATTTGCTTTATAAATTTTACAATGGAAAAAAGTGGACGGAGTTTGAGTCCGACCGCCTGAAAAACAGCGCCAAAAAGTACGACATTCTCGGTAACTTGACGAACTACAGCCAAACAACAAGGGGGTCAAACAAAATACGTTGTTAGATAGGGGAGTGTCCAGACCTGGTGCAAACGCTGTTTTTATCTAATATATATTTTGCAAGCATAATACTTACTAATAAAATTATTTGCGTTTTTATTTGAGTAGTCACTATGTAAATAAAAATAGTTTATCTTAGTATTTTAATGTTTTTCATATGTCAAAATTATCTCAGTCGTATTTTAAATTAATTGATATGCTGTTCTAAGTAAGAAAAATATAAAATAAAACGAACTTCACAGCCTTCTTATTAATATGAAACCGTTGTTATGATCACCGCCATATTTACACGGCTGTGCTTTCATCCGTCGTCCGTCAAAAGTGAAAGTTTGTCAAGTTTTAGACGAACGAACGAGTGGAAATATTGAAGGCTTCTGATTGGCTGAAGGTCATGTGGCTGACGGACGGACGGTCGACTGACGGGCGAGACGGATAATTATAACTCCGATTTAAGACTACTATTGATTGATGCAATTATTCAACCCCCACGTATTTAATGAGTAGATATTGTAGATAACATTTATCAGCTTGAACATTGCACATGCCTATAAATGGAAAACCAAATGTACTTAAATATTCACTTTCAGCAGAAACACACAAGCTGGCTTAAAATAGAAGTTAAGAAGGGTTTTTTAGAATGCTCATTTATCATATACTGCCTATACAAAACAGGAACGTTCAAAACTGATGTTACGGCAATTCTGTGTAGGCCTGCTGGTACATAGACTTTGGGGCACATTCATGGATCCACAACTGCATATGCTGTCTTCAGATGCAGTTACGACATCTTGAGCAGTCTGAACGTGAGCAGCAGCAGCAAGGATGCAAATATAAAGTTCATACTGCTGTGGTCAAACAGTCATTTACAGATGTCAAACGTTATTAGATGTGTTAATTAATGTACAACCCATGTTGATATATAGTTTTTTAAACATTGTTTGTGTAAAATGAGCTGTTCCTCGTGAGTTAGTGCAAAAATGCTACTAACCAAGTCGCATATTCCATTGCAACATACCTAAAAATATTGTGTGGACACCACAACATATTTTTTACGTGCACTGGGTTGACAAGAAAAGTAATGCAATTTGACTGCATAGAACACCACTAAAATAAAATTACATAATCATTTAAAAAATATACCGGTCCAGGGCCCTTTTGAGAAAGAATCGGGGAGGGGGGGATGTAACACTTTGAAAAAAAAAACTTAGGCTCACCTCACTCGGGTGATAGTTCCTCGCAAGTGTTCATTGCCAGGACCACGACGTAGACCTCGATGGCAATGAAGGTGGAAATGATCACCGGAACGGTGGAACTGGCGGAAGAGGCAAGCTTTTATAAAGAATATAAAAGTATATTTAAAAGTCCAGACATGTCTGAGTGGTAACCACCGGTACTCTGGCCAGTGTCTGTTCACCATGTTAGGTGCGGCTGAACACTAGGGTCCAGGAACTAGCAAGCCTTGATTCTACCCAACTAGTGCTGGCTAGAACTTAATTACAAGCAGAATGATTCGTACAAGTAAAATTAAAATTACCCCGAGTGGCCAATCTACTCGCCCTTTAGCGACAACCAAGCTGTTGGATTCTGGGGAGTTTGGGCTCGTTATACACAGAAAATCGGAGTTCTCTGATAAACTTCCGCGAAAATATCACACTTATATAGGCACTTTTAACATCCAAACACTTTTTTTTTTCACACTGGAAAACTACGCCGTCTCACTACAAAACTCAACACGAAGAGAATTCAAATCCTTGCACTCCAAAAAAACTTGATTCACTGACTCGGAAACAACAGACTACAACAACTACCGCAACTTTAAAAGCAAAACTGACAAGAGAACATGCAGAGGGGCCGCATTGTTTGGCATGGCTTTCATTGTGAACGAGAATATTCGTGACTGTTGTAGATGTGAATCAAATCAACAACAGACTAATGGCCATGCAAATCAAACACACTAACAGAACTTGCACAGTCATCAACGTTTCCGCACCTACTAACATTGACAATAAAAATAATTTGAGAATATAGAAAAATTATGGGAAAAATTGAAATTAAAATATCCAAAACTTCGAAAAAGAACGTAATAATTCTTCTTGGTGATTTCAGTGTACACATTAGCAAATAAAGAAAGTACAAATAAGTCGGCGATTGCCCTGCACACAAACTTACGATCAAAAATGGCGTAAGACTCATTGGGGTGTGTCAATAAAACAACTTAAAAATTAAGTCTACTTCACTTCGAAAAAATCCTAAAGCACAAAAAAAAAAAATATGACGATCCCAAACATTCATCTAGGTGAATTCAGAATAGAATATGTTGCAAAAAAAAAAAAAAAGAAAGAAAAGAAAAAGACGATGTTCAAGTCCGTAGAGAGGCAAACAAAGATTCTTACCACTATCTTACAAGAGTTAAAATTAAATTCACTTCAAAAAGCAAATGCCGAAAGAAAACAACGCTACTTCCCAAATTCGATTTTAAATAATATCCAAGAATCAAAGAATGGGAGAAGCAACCTATAAACAATTTGAGAGATTTGTAAACTAAAATTATACAAAAAGCAAAAGAGCTAATTCCACCAACGAAAAAAATCAAAACACCCGTGGTGGTTTTCAGATTGTGATAACGCAGTAGAAGAGAGGCAAAGAGTCAGAAACAACACAACAGAAATTTCTTGAAGTGAAGAACTTAACAGTCAAAATACTTAGACAAACTGAAATGAAATATCTCAACGAACAGCTAAACTCAGTTGAAGAAAACCATACGAACCACAACACCCATAATTTTTACAAAACAATCACAAATTAAATCAAAGGATTCGCTCCACAAAATCTTTGTTTCAGAAAACAAAATGTAAAATTGGCTCTAACAAAGAAAATTGTCAAGAATCATCCAAATATTTCTCACAACTTCAAAATTACCCACAACCAAACACAATATTCCCCCAATTAAAACCAAATCACACAAATGCACTCTCATTACCGCTAACTTAAGACAAAATGTATAGTTACTCTAAAGAGCTCAAAAATAATAAGTCATCGGGAGAAGACGGAATTGTAGCTGAGCTGCTAAAAACCTTGGTCCAAAGTCTAAAATAAATCGCATAAATCATCCACGAAATTTGGCAGATAGAAAACATTCCAGAGCATTATAAGTGCGAACTTATTCATCCATTAAATAAAAATGGAAATTGATCAGTCGTAAATAACTACAGGGGAATTTCACTTTTACCAGTCACTAAAAAAAAACGTTATCCGCATGTCTTTTAAAGAGAGCTCGAGAACTACTGGAATCCAACATTTCATATTACCAAACAGGTTTTAGACAAAACAGATCATGCCCAGAACAGATCATCAACCTCAAAACAATTTTAAAATTAAAATCAACCCGATCGAAACCAGAAGTCTGCACATTCGTTGACTTTAAAAAGGCATATGGTCCACAGAAAAACAATCTCAATTCAGAACGCAGATTAGACACCAAAACACGAAAACTAGTCGAACAAACACTGACAGATACTAAATCAGCAAAAATTTAATTTATTGATGAAATTTCATAAATATTCTTAATTAAAACATGAGGATAACAGGGAGATGGAATCTCGCCAATATTATTTAACGTGGTTTTACACAAAGCAATGAAGGAATGGAAAATAGAACTATAGAAAACCAAAACACTGACAACCAATCGAATAAGCGAGAGGTCAAGAATAATCGAAAATTCTGTATTTAGCTTTCGTAAAAGAACTTAGCAAGCAAACCTTACCAACAGTGAAGAAACAGCAGTCAAGCAAATTGTAACCCTCAAATAAAGTGCCGAGAAAGTTGGCCTACTAATTTCCTTTGAGAAAACCGAATTCCTCTGTTCCAAGCTGGATATTCCGTAACTCAAGAAAAAGTACGGTGATATCAACAGAGTCAAAGACATTAAATATCTCGATGAAATTATTAAACCTACAGGACTTGAAAAAATAGTGCAACAAAACAGATTACAGAAAAATAAGAAAGCCTTTGGACCTGTTCAAAATCTCTATATCAATAAATGCCTGTCGAAACACACTAATATCAGACACTATAGCACGGTAATCAAACCAACAGTCAAATGTGCATGTGAAGCACTTTCATTGAATCTAAAATTGGATGTACAAGAAATTAAGAAAGAAGAGAGGAAGATCATTAGGAAAATTTTGGGGTTACGACACACACAAGAATGCACAGAATATACACCATCGAGACAACTGAAAAAAGTATCAAACATCTAAATTGACATCAGAAAGAGGCGAATGAAGTTCTTTCAACACTTAAATAGGTTATTTAGAAACAAACTAATAAAATGTATATTGGATTATGTGACATCACTTAAAGCATTAACACCCTGGGTAATTTATTTTAAGAAAAATTTGGTAAAAACGAAATTGTTCATAGCAGGCACATCAGACAGGAACACATTCATAAATAGAATTGACAAGTGGGAAGTTACTCCAAAGAAAGCGAAACCAAACCACACCGACCAAAGTGGACCGAGAAAAGAAAGGAAACCTTCCGGGAAATAATGAAGAAATATTGGAAAAACAAGAAGAACCCTAAGGAATATTGAAGTCACCTGCTTATCGCTCTCCAACTTCGGGGACATTCGCTACTAATAATAATCATACCACGCATGTCTTTTGCGCAGATTTTTGTATACAATTTAGTGCTTTAATAACATTATTACATTGAATAGTTTGTAAACGGCGAATCACAATGTACTTCATGGTCGCTATCACCAGTAATGCCAGATATTTCGCCATGGCAAATAGTGGAAGATATTTTTTAGTGAATAATATGCTATGTACACGATTACATTTCTTCTGCAGTGTTGAGATCGTCTGTCGTTATAAAAAAAATCTGCAGTACGGTTTAAAAATTAGGCATTTTTGTTGCTATCTCCAAGTTTTCATTAAATGAACATAGGAATGAGCCCCATTTGGCAAACGTGTTAATTAAGCTATTCTTCGAAAGAATGCATTGTCTACATTTTATTTTTGTAAAGTTGCAACGGAAATGTCAGTGTATAGAAATAGAAGTACTGTTATTTGCATTTCGAGGTAAATGCAAGTTTCGCCCAAAATTACCAACGTATATTCTTTAAAAAAAAAAGTAGAAAAAGTATTTACAGAAGAACAGTATGCGTTAATTTTTTTTTAATTGTAGTAGTTTTTCGTGATAAGTTTAATTCATATTGTCATAAAATTTAAAAAAGTAATTTATTTGTTACATTTATTGAAAAATTTACTCGTCCCCTTAGCAGCTTCACAACCACAAATGTACGCGGGTGCAAGATAAAGGTTATTGTTCACAGTTTACTTAAACATTTGTGCTATTAATTTTATTGACGCTTAGGGGTTTTGATTTGAGTATTTGTATCTGAAAGATAGTTATATTTTCAACGTGAAAGAAATGTTTTAGGTACAGTTGGAATGAAAGCCAGTAGAAACATTTAGAGTGCAGTTTGTTAAAAAATTTAAGCCAAATATAATTTATAATAAAATTCACGCACAACATTACCATGTGAAAGAAATTCCAAGTATAGATGCATTTTATTTAACCACACAATTGCATTATGATCTTTTCAATTATTTCACCTGCTCTCAACAAAAACACAGCGATAGTGAACATATATGTTTAATGTCTTCAGGTATGTATTCCGAAACATTTCCTCAATCTAATTATTTTTTATGAGAAACGGTAGTGAAAAGTGTTTCTTTTATTTTGTGTGTGTTTTTTACTTGATCTCTCAAGAGAGCAATATTTAAAAAAAATTGATTATTACGAAAAGAAATAAACAATTTTACGTTAACTCTGTTCGACTTGTGTCGGTATAAGCTATTTACGGTAAAGTAAGTAACTTTTGGAGGCCAGGTAATTTCCTAATTTTCATGTAAATTGTACATTTTCATTATTTGTTAATACAAACACATCAGTATACGTAACGAATACAGTGTTCATATTTAACCGTACTCAAATTAACGCTTGTGGCAATACTGAAAGCTGTTCTTCAAACGTTGCTGTTTTACCGCCAACAACCTTTAACGTCTAGACAACAGTATGAAAGGTATCTGTTTGAATTCCCACCAAAAATACTTCAGCACGTGAATGTAAAGGTAATTTTTCTTAAGCTTTTCAATGCAAAACGTGTTATGTACCCGTGATTCAAACAGTTTAACAAATGCAAGCGAAGACTCTTGTCTTTTCATATATATTACAACTACCGCGTCCCCCCCCCCCCAGAATTGAAGTGTAAAACAATGCGGTATCTATACAATATGGCGAAGTAAGTGAATAACTAAGATTAAGTGCTTACGTAATTTATCACGTCTATGAAACGTGTACCTCTAATCTGACGTGTTGCTAGGTATAAAAATAAACTAACATTTTAAGTGTGTGATATACCTGAGAAAAAAAGAGACGTAGAATGCTTGAAATGCATCTTAAAAATACCTGATTGATTGTAATGTATGTTGATTATTTAGTTGAAAAAAAAGAGAACATCGAAACTACTCAATCTGAATTACTAATGTGTATTAAGCATACATGCAAGAAAATAACTTGTCAGTTGAGTTTTTACACATTTAATGTTACCGAATTTGATGTATTGTTATGTGTAATATTAAAAGTTTAAGACATTATATAGCAAGTACAAACATAGAATTCAAATAAACATTTATCTATGTGTGAATGAACCGAGGGAGATTATGTGGCCTGGCGCTATTCTTGACCGGAAGCGGTAGAAATTTCCGTTTTCTTCGTCTTCTACCTATTTTGCCTAAAAAAAAAAGATTTCTGGTTTCCTCTATTTTTCGTACCCAGTTGCGCCCCATTTCTTCACAAAGTATATCTTATAATTTTTCGCCTTTGTATTTTGCTCTGCAGTTTATTCTCATAAGTCAACGGTACTTCGCTTAATATATTATTTTGACGAAGTAATTTACGTTAAGAAAATTAACGGATAGTACTATTGGCAGGACAGCTCTCAAACACACTATAAAAATACAGTAATCAATAACTAAATTTTCGATTTCTTATGAGTTAAGTTTGCAAGTCTATTTGAGCGCGCGGGGCAATTGATGCTTTTTGGAGTCGACGTCACATCTGACTGGGTTGCCTAGCAACTAGTCTGGAGAGAAGCATCAACGTTTACTACGCCATATACAATGGACGTAAAATATGGTCTGAAATTCTGCATAAAACAAAAAAGTCGTACTTGATTACATAAGTGTAATATACAGGATGCAGCTGAATTCGACCGACAAACTTCGGGAGGTGATTCCTTATGAAAAAAATAACAAGTATAAAATATACAGGACACATTGTACCTAAAACTAACATTAAGGGTGGCATGGATCCTTAATCATGAAAAATATAATTCCTGATAGTAGAAAAGTTGCATGTAATAACAGGGGTAGCCACCCTAGTATTTTGTATTAGGATGTAAGGTATTTATGTCATTCTAATGTGTTTTCAAGGTCCTGGTGGTATAAAATAATGCTCAACTTTTCATCATTAAATTCCTCTTCATTTCCATTAGTTTACAGAAATACACTTTAAATTTTCCATGATAAAGAGCTCATACCGGCCTTAATATTAGTGTTACGTTCAAAGTGTCCCGTATATTTTCTACTTGTTTTTTCATAAAGAAGTTCGTCGGTCGAATTCAGCTGCACACTAATGAAGCCACCGCGACTTAGACAGTCTAATTGTTTCATTTTTCCAAACGAAGCCGAATGTTTTGTATTTAAAAAAATGCCGAGGTGTACAACTTAAGTTACTTATTTAGTTTAATGTTATATCATGAAATAGCTGATTACATATTTTTCTAAAATTTAATCGCCTGGAGCAAGACTGATCATGTGGTTCTTTTACAAACATACAAAGTTTACATTTACGTGTTTATGATTTGTTATTTTAAAAAAAATCAGTGTCTGCAAATTGATTGAAGGTCACTCACTGGGTTTCCAAAGCATGCATTATACGGAGAAATTATTGTGTGGCCTTAAGGATTCAAAATCGTTAAGCTAACTGTATTATTTTGGCTCGTTGCTCGATGCATTTGACGGCGAATAAATAGTTTTTACTTTATTTTTCTCTATACATTTTTTGTAACATTTAAAAAGCAAAAGGCTGTCTAGTTTCTTAATATCCAAGTGGCGAAGCCATGATATTTGCGTTATAAGTTGTGACCACAATAAAATACGTATGTGTTGAACTTTGCTGAAATATGTGATAATGCACGTTCATCCATAATAAATTTATGGCTTCTCTTTGAATTTTAGGAGATTGCATACAATTAATGAATGTGTAACCAAGTAGAACTAACTATCAAATTTACAGTATATGAAAATTAACTCGTCAGGCGACCTTGAACCATAATATTATGCTACTTGCAATGCCTTGATTCACCTACTACACCAATGTTTTGGTTGTATGAGTAATTTTTTTTTGTGACTTGGCAGTTCGGTCTGCTAAACATTTATGTTGGTTTAAAGAGAAAAATGTTAAAAATGCTCTTACAGTATGACTGACGTATCGTGTAAAAAATTAAGTCCCATCCTCAAATTTCAAATAAAGCAAAATGTTTCGTTATATTAATTTTAAAGCACGATATTATAGAGCCCTATACACGATTTGTAGGTTGGTGTGGTCTCTGGTGGGCAGTGGAGGAAGCAGGAGCCTGAGAAGCTCAGTTAGTTCTGCCAAGCACATATAGGAGCGCCAGTTGTTGAAATCCGTGAGACGGTGGCGATCCCACTGGCGAAGAACTGTAACCTTGGCTGGTGTACCTTTTCAGAATTGTACATGTTAATTAATTTTGCTAGGCAGGTAGAATGAAGGACACTTTCCTTCAATCATAGACGATACTAAAATTGTTTTTATACATTCATTTGTCCTAAAGTAATTTATCCTTAAAATCATTTCTCCGAAATTCGTTTGTCCTGAAAACATTAGTCCTAATTTTGTTTGTCCTAAAATCATTCGTTCTAAAATAATTTGTCCTAAAATAGTTTGTCCTAAAATCGTTTGCCCTATTTTCGTTTGTCCTATAATCATTTGTCCTAAAGTCATTTCTCCTAATTTTATTTGTCCTAAAAGATGTTTGTCCTAAAGTCGTTTTCCTAAAGTCGTTTGTCCTTAAGTCGTTTGTCCTAAAGTCGTTTGTTCTAATATCGTTTGTCCTTATTTAGTTTGTCCTAAGGTTAAATTTCAGTTTTTAAATGCATTTGTTCTAAAATCGTTTGTCTCAATTTCGTTTATCCTATAGTTATTTGTCCTAAACTGCATTTGTCCTAAAATCATTTGTCCTAAAGTCACTTGTGCTAAAATCGTTTGTCCTAAAATCATTTATCCTAATTTCGTTTGTCCTAAAGTTGTTTGTCCTAAAATCATTTCTGTAAAACAGCATTTGTCCTAAACTCGTTTGTCAAAAACCATTTGTCCTAAAATTAGGACAAACGATTATACGACAAACGATGTGTACTCCAATATTATAGAGCTTTAAACACAATTAGTAGGTTGGTGTGGTCTCTGGTGGGCAGTGGAGGAAGCAGGAGCCTGAGAAGTTCAGGTATTTCTGCCAAGCACATACAGGAGTGCCAGTTGTTGAAAATCAGGCGACGGTGGCGATCCCACTGGCGAAGAACTGTAACCTTGGCTGATGTACCTTTTTAGAATTATACGTGTTCAATGATTTCGCTAGGCAGGTTGAACGAAAGACAATTTTCTTCCATCAGAGACGGTCCTAAAATGGTTTTTGTACTTTATTTGTCCTAAAAGTCGTTTATTCTTAAACAAATTTGTCCTAAAATCATTTGTCCTAAAATCGTTTGTCCTAAAATCATTTTTCCTAAAATCATTCGTCCTAGAAACTTTTTTCCAAAAACTGTTTGTCCTAAAGTCGTTTGTCCTAATTTAGTTTGTCCTAAAATCATTTGTCCTATAGTCGTTTGTCCTAAAATCATTTGTCCTAAAAGGTGTTTGTCCTAAAGTCGTTGGTACTAAAGTAGTTTGTCCTAAAATTACATTTATTTTTAAAATTAATTTGTCCTAGATCGTTTGTCCTAAACTACATTTGTCCTAAAATCGTTTGTCCTAAGTAATTTGTCTTAAAATGGTTTGTCCTTAAGTTATTTATCCTAATTTCGTTTGTCCTAAAGTTGTTCGTCCTAAAATGGTTTAACCTGAACATAATTTGTCTTAAAGTCGTTTGTCCTAAAAATGTTTTGCCCTGCAATTAGGATAAACTATTTATGACAAGCGTGTACCTGTTAAATTAACTTTTCACTGATGTTGAAACCTTTCATGAGAAATACTATTTAGTTTAATAGGTTGAAATTCAGTACGTTTATGCATGCGTATTAATGACTGTAGAGTAGTAAATTTGTTTCACTCCGTGTGCCCGATCCGTTTGCGTTGTTACGTATCCATTGTAGAATGGGAAGAGGCGTAAGCGCCGTAAGGGTGGAAGTGACGCCCGCGCAGATCTGGCTTTTCTATCGGGGGTGCGGCATTTGTCCTAAAATCGTTTGTCCTAAGCATAAAACGGTTCGTTTATCCTAAAGTCATTTGTCCTAAAGTTAGGACAAACGACTTTAGGATAAATGAGTTTAGGACAAATGAGTTTAAGACTAATGACTTTAGTATAAATGAGTTTAGGACAAACTACGTTTTCGAATAATGACTTTATTTGAGGAAAAAACGATTTTAGGACAAACGACTTTAGGACAAACGACTTTAGGACAAATGAGTTTAGGACAAATGACTTTAGGACAATCGACTTTAGGACAAATGAGTTTAAGACAATCGACTATAGGACAAATGAGTTTAGGACAAACGACTTTAGGAAAATGAGTTAAGGACAAATGAAGGTTTCGAATATTGACTAAAATGACTGTAGGACCAACGATAAATGACAGGACAAAAATGAGTTAAGCATAATAATAATATCATCGGGGCTGCTTTTTGGGGTGCGAGTTGTAAAACTAGTTGACAGAATTCCGGGTTGGATACGTTAGGTTGCCGCCGTCCCTGAGTTGTTACATGGGAGTTTCACGATACAAACCACCGACTAGCGATGTTGTACGGCACGCTGGCCACATGCTGAAATCCGGGAGATCACCCATCTGGGTTCGAACCTGGATTGCCTTACCGGCAGGCGAGCTCTCTATCCACTCGCCATCTCGGCTCTCTCCAAATCTTTATCACAAATAAAGCGCCTTAGAAAATGTGTTTCCTACTAATTTGTGTTAGTTAAATACAAATTCATTAATCATGCACTAATTTTTATTACTTATAAATAGTCATTAAGGGGCGCTTAACGAATCGACACAAAATTCGTAGTATTTCGTAGAAAATAGAATTGGCTATAAAACTTATGTGTATTATATTTAAAAGGTTTCAACTACTGATTCACAAAGAAATAAACTTAGTGCTTTATCTACCCTTGTTTATAACACAATATTACGGCCCAATCTATTAATAATTTTTTTAAATATCATACTTTTTTTAAACGACACCAGTGTAATCAATCATGTTTCTCTCGGGTGATAACAATGGAATATTGCGTATTATAGATTTGGACAAATATTTAAAACGTATCCTTTTAAACCTTTATTGAGAAATATTTTTTTTTGTTTAAAGTTTTTGTGTTCATCAAACCTTTTCAGAGAAACGAGATTTTTTAGTACTTAACTCCTTTTTAATACAATTAAAATATTACGTCGTTGTAGAGCTATGTAAACTCTTCAATTCTAGTTCTTCATAATTAACATTTGAATAGCATCTTAAAGAGGAAACATGAAATACCAGCGACGTGCGCGCGTGAGGTTGTATAGTAGTTCCATCCATGCCAGCAGTTCCCATAGTGCACTGTCAGCGGCCAGCCTGTGCTCCATCGTTGGCGACAGGATCACAGCATTGCCAAATACACACAGTAGCGCCACTTGTGAGGTAAATGACCTAACCGTTAGTGTAATTACGACCCTAGTAGAAGCGTTGAGTTGTGTTGTGTACGTACTTCATAAAGGGTATCAAACCGTCCTATTATTTAAAATAAAAGTAAAAGACCAATAAATTCACGAATTGCGGATTACAACTGACCAGACACTAAAAAAAAATTTGGAACATGCGTGTGTGTACATATATGTACATACTTCCAAAAATATTTTTTTAAAATAAATTTTACAGTTTTTAATTTTGTATTTGTAGATTAAAACCACACTAAAAACTTACGTTGGCATCGCCGGTAAAGTGCTAAAGTAAATTGTAAAAAAAATGTATTTTTTAAAAGTAAAACTTATACATATAAAATGGTCCCTGATTATCACATTCCCGGATTAGCGCATAATGAATCACGAGGTTCTACTGTATTGTATTAATACTTGATTAGTGTCTTGGTGACTTGTCTGAGATTAAATACGTAGGTACGTTTCTCTTGCATTAGGATATTATTTTAGACAAAACAATCATTAGTGATTGTTTATTGGAGCAGTCATATTATCGCCTTCCATACAGAGGATCCATGTTCGATTTTCGACGGGGTCACACTCTGTTCTCTGCTTACGTAAATCGCGGCAAGATGCAGATCGGTGGTTTTTCTATGGGACGCATGTCCACATCATATTCATCGACTTGTGCTTAATTTTTTTTTATTTTATCGCTCTTCCTAGCAGATATCTGTGGCACATACTCAGAGTCTATTTGTATACTCACGAACTGTCGTGTATTTTTAAGGCTGACTATTTTGATCACGCCATATCTCGAGTGATTTAGGATGTATTTGATTAGATTAGTAGTGGGCAAATTCTGCGATGTACCTGACCACTTTCGGCGACAAGCACCATACAGTGAAAAGTTCATTCGCAGTATTTCTGGATATTCTATAATAACGCCTTTCTGTGAGGATAGCGGAGGGAGCGCATGGTCATGCGTTATTTTGCAAACTAACATTCTGGAAATTTAGGTTATAGGTAAAATAATCAAACACCAAACTCTTTTCTCACCAAAACTCTAGGGTTGCGTATTTTTACAGACCCGCAGATTTCGAAGGTTCAGCGACTTTTAACATTAAACTCTACGATGCTGTGTACAATGACATTAGCTATCTGTTCATTGGTTGTCTGCAAAGACAGTAATTTGTTCCAGCCTATGAAATGCGGTATTGGACTTTGCGCTCATTTCTTTCCAGGCGTGTTATTGACTGACTGTATCCCAGGGCATGTCTGGCAAAATCATATCCAATTATAATGGGTCTGCATTTTATGTTTGTTGTATAGCGTGTCCAGAGATTAAATTACGAATTTTTGGTTCTCTAGGTATTATAACCTATGGGTGACGGAGGATTGGATTACGTTGTTTCTAAACGAGGAGGAACAAGCGCATAACTTTGTCCATACCATTCCCCCTCGTAATAGTTGAAACATGATATCAGTTTGCCTTCAATAAACTATATCTTGGGTCTCTTAAATACTCTGTCAGAAAATTAATGTAGGTAAATACATTTATAATTAACATACTGTTAATATTGGAGGTTCTTTAGCTAATTCACAACAATTAACGAACTATTTCCGATACATTATTCACGCATTAATGTAATGGACGACAAATGTATTTATGTTCTGATGACAATCCATAATTGTGGCAATCTGTTCTTGTATTTAAGGATAACCTCGGCTATGTTTTTTAAGGTACAGCGTTAGATTTTGGGACGCCGTTAGTTTTTGAAAATTCGACGTAAATATTTTGATAATAAGGTGAATATTGGATCCTTTCGTTGAACCAACAGTGCGGCATATTCGTCAAACGTAATACTTACGAGCGTTAACAATGAATTTTATCTATCGTCCGCCTGAAGTATTTTGTTGGAGCGAAACGAAACTGGTTTTTACATTATCGTGCTGTGTGGAGGTTGTTTCAATTTACAGATACATCAAATTGTTAACTTATAAATCGACATAAAATTGTAACAGAAATAGTTATTAATAATTAAACATACTCATTTAGGGAGCCAGTGTTGAATAATATAATCATTATCTGAGTTCATTTGTTACCTGGCATAGTAAATTTGTTTACAAAGAGTGTTAATTGAAAATTAAACTATGCGCAGCTAGATTTTTAGAAATTTTGCACTATGGTTTCATCAAACGAAAATTATAAAGTAACGTTGACACTCTTGTTTATTAAGTTTCGCTTGGAATAACAATGAGATTTGCATGAGTATGTAATAACATAAGTCAAATGTATTAGCCTCTCAACATTCAGAAAGACAGCTGTCCCATCATTTACAAAATTTAGTAGCGTGCCAGTATAGTTCTACTTGCTTATTTCCCTTCAAAATTATTTTTCGCCATATTGTAATAATTTTACTTATTCTCATTGCGCGTCTTTGACTCGCGTCGCTATATATCATAAAATGAAAATGCATCGTAGTAAATATTGAACAGTGTTTTAAAATCTTATCATACTGTCCTTGTATTTCTCAACGCTCTTCACAACGTTTCAATTTGAATCTTGCTGTCGTACTTATATTGTCTTGGTGTATATGTATTTATTTATTAGATATTTTACTTGATCACGAAGAGCTTTACCATCGCTTTACAGCTCTCGAAACTTAACTTGCAGAAAAGGGAGGAAATCGAAAAGACCTATAAGAACCACCTAGGACCTGCTTTGGAATAGAAGAATATATACAGGCGCAAGGATGTATACTCTGTTTCATATAAGTTTCGATAAAATTGACAGCAACTTATGGGCAGTAATTTCCGCATTTTGTGATTTGTTGCACAATGCAAGACATTTTAGATCTAAAATGAACGAGAAATGTCAATTTCAGCATTTGTACTGCAAAGTTTGTCTTGTGTAGTAACACAAATAATGAAGTATTATAAATTATTGCCTATAAATTGCTGTAAGATTCATCCAAACTTATATGAAACGGAGTATATTTACTTACCGCGATATTGAATTATACAATTTTTAGGTTATAAAGTTATTGAAAACATTAAGCACTACAGAATTTAGATGAAATGTGTAGTGATGAGCTGAAAATATTGACGTTTCTCATGGCAGGTTGTATGTGTTAACGATTATTGTTTTACATTCATGTATATGAAAACAAAACGAAGATTTTTTTTAAGTTCGAGTCTATAGGGCATGTAGTGTTTTAGTTGATGATCATTTAATGTTTGAACAGATTAATAAAACCAAGCTCCCTATGATAAAACACTTAAAATAATACCCCCTCTCCTTCAATATTTCGCCCCAGCCTCTTTTCCTAATAAATCAATCTAACTTGAGAAATGTATGGTGAAAAAAAATGTAATTTTCACTATATTTTGATCCTTACGTCAGGGGCACGTAAATTTCTGCATTTGTATTTCGAATTTCATGCTTACCTCGCCAGAGTACTTCGGTAAATATTTTTCGCCTTAACATCAGGATATACAAGTTTTACTCTTCAATAAATGAAAACAAAATGAATAACTGATACTGTGATGGCATATCCTGTAAAACTCGTGATCACTTATAAGGCCATGACCGATTCGCTAATATGGAGATGTTTGATGTTACTCAAGATACAGGTAATAACTGATTACCCAGATAGCTCCAGGTGGTGCCATCAAATATTAATACCTTATCTGATTCACCTTGATTGTGTTGGATGACATCACCTGATTGATAAACGACGCCTTATTCGCCAATGTAGTGCTTATGGTCTTTACCAAGATAAAGACAGAGATTTATTTTTCTAGGGAATCTATGGTTATGCTGTACAAATATCGGGAATTACCTAATCACCAATATTGTGATGGGTAGGTAATGCCTTCTCAGATAATTGCTGTGATGTCGTCCAAGACCACGGCAGGTTACCCAAGATGCAATGGATGATATATTCTTACACAACATAAGTTATTACCAGTAGCTCGAAATTGCACCGATGGTAACATAATATATTACATAGGCCATGACTAATTCTCCAAAATGGCGATGTGTGGTGTCATCCTACAAACAGACTATGAACGATTCCCCAAGCAAGTGATGCAATTCACAGTGTAACCATGGGCAGTTAGCTAATAAGGCATTGATTAACATCACCCCACAGGCGTAGGCTGAATCACCAAGTTGGCTATATATAGACTGAGGTGCAATCCTTGCGAGAGAAGCGGGTAATGTCAACCGACAGATAGACCGTGGCCGATTCACAAAGATTGTGACATGTAGATAGCTGTCACACCATCCCCGATCGACAAGATGGTAGTGAGCTATGTTTTAAATTATATAGCTCATGACTAAATGCCTTAGATAACAGTGAGTGTAATTATAATAGATACCGATCAATGCCTAATTCGCAAAATTGCGACTTGTGATGACGAAAATTAAAAGCTATGAACAATTCACTAAGATTACATCGGTTAAAATAATACAATAGGTAAGCTTCGGCCGATTCATTACATGGTGCTAGTTACAATATCCAAGATGTAGGCTATGACCGATTCACCGAAATGACAATGGCATTAACAGGTCATGGCTGATTCTCAAAATTTGTTGCAGGTGAATCAATAAATACAGACCATGAACGATTCGTTAAGATTATGACAATTAATAGTATCCAATAGATAGACTATGGCCGATTCACCAAAATGGTGACAGGCTTCTAACCTAATCACCCTTATGTCATCTAAGCGGTGATCCACAGCTAGAAACAATTTTACCAAATAGAGCTAACATGAATGCATAACTGGACAATAAATACCCTAATAAGCCCCAACATAATCTACAATGCGGCGCTTAAATCCTCATCTTCGATCCGCTTTTCTCAGAATTGTGTATTGCAAGCTCCGCAATGTGGATCAGGGTTTCTGACGTATTTTTCGGATGACAATAAAATTTTGAGTGAAATTTGGGAAATTTTTGGGGAAAAAAGGGAAATTTGAATTAATTTAGAGAGAAATTTTGAAGTGATAAAGGAAAATTTTGAGGGGAAAAGGGGAGATGGTGGGTTCAAAATGACTGCCAAAACAAAATCGTGGAATCCAAGATGGCCCAGCATGGCACCACAGCCGACAGCCAACTGCAGCAGAAGCCCCATTTAATATCTACTTTTAATTCATGAGATTTATCTGCCAAGAACTGATGTTACTAACAATACTTTTACTTACACGTCGGTGAAGCGATGTCCAAATATTGTAAAAATTAACAATATCTTTGTTTGTTTACAACTTACAAAAAATACAGTGAAATAGTAAACAACCAGCCTGAAATTAAATTTTTTTCGGGGGTCTGAAGAAATTCACGTTTTGCTATCGAAAACTTTTCTTCTATTTTGTATGTTATTAACCTACTATAATGACAAAAATCGTGTTGATGGCATAACACACATAATACACTATAGAAATATTTGAACATATAACAATTTAATGACCCAAGAGAGGGACGCAACTGTTACACGCTGAACTTGCTTCTGAAAGGACGCGGGTTCAACCCCTGGTCTGGATATAATGATTTTCCCCCATAGTTTCCCGATATCATTGTACGTAAATGCTGGAGACTGTCACTTATTAGCCTATTTTCCGAAGGGAAAAGTAGGCTTATGAGATCACCTTCTTGTCTGTGTGTGTGTGTGTGTGTGTGTGTGTGTGTGTGTGTGTGTGTGTGCGCGCGTATAGAGTGTGTGCGGTGCGTAACGGTTTTGAATGGAGAGTTTCATTGGTGTGTTTGTGAGTCTGCGTGTGCGTGAAGCGAGTGCATGTTGTTATGTTTGGTTGTTTAAAACTTTTATACAAGAATAGACAATTGCGTGTAGGTTGGTATTAAAGTAGATAGGTATTTGGGATTTTGCATCTCGGCATCGTCGGGGACGGGTCTTTCACCTAAGCAATCAGATGAACAAGAATTGAATTAGTCATGCCCAGTTCAAGTGATCGATACAAGCATTGGTGTGAAGTGATCATGGAATATAAATGGTAAGCAAGAAAGAAAATATATGTATGAACGTACTAGGAATGTAGCCTTGATCAAGTGTAATATGATTGAGCATACCAGTGTCTGCTCTGTCGGGATGAGCGCTAGCATAAATTTACGACGTACTAATGTTAGGTATAAACATGTTTCAACTACATACCGCGCAGTGACTGTATTAAGATACTGGCAATATTTTGTAAGGTATTGATGGCAATTATATAATTACCGTATGTAGACTATTCAGAAGTATGGCATTCTGACAAGGCAGTTTTGTTTATTCCAGGTCTAAAAATTTAATGTCTACAGGTTTTAAATTTCGATGTAGTCGGTGACTTTAATGTTTGTGGCAGCATGCATATATACTGCATGGCATGATGTATGCTTGATGGATGAAATAGCTAATGTGGCTCTATGCAAGTTAGGGGAAATATATATAACGTATGATTATCGTGATTCTTAAATGGCAGAATGGGGAGTGCGGGGAGATAGCTGTGGTGGAAGGCAGGGAAGCAATTGTGCGATAAGGTCTACCCAGTGGGATATGCCTCATTTCTATCGCTCCAGTACGTATGGTGTTAAACAGATGCGAGTTTTTCCGACATACTGTTGGAGAGATTTTCTCCGTGAGACTATTATTTTATATGTGTTATGTATGTCCCCGAAATATGCTCTGGAATTCTCGTATATTAGTTACGGTTAATGCTGTTTATTTTAGTGAATATTTGTTGTGGAAATGCTATTTTAGCCATGATGTTGGGTACGGTAATTGTATGTTACAGTGCTTGTAATGGTTTTTACATGACGAGTGTCGTTTCGCGGGGCTCTTCGAGAATACAGATGAAGACACATCAAAGGTTTGTGATGTGTGGGTTGTAGGGAGGGGGTAAGAGTCCAAATGGTAGTATTGCACCATACTGCAACACATGTATGTGTCAGCTCGGTGGGAGGGAGTGCAGAATGGCATCATGGAATGGTGACTCATCTGCAGAGGGGAGATCAAGAGCTGTCAACACGATGGTCATTTGATGGGCATGTGATGAGCATGCATGTCCTTACTCGCGGAGAGATGGAAGGGAAAAGTTTAGTGGTTCTATTGTGAGGGGAGAGATGGTTGGTGTCTGTCAGTGACTTAATGTATTCATGTAAAAAGGGTGGTGGTGGATGCTAGTACGTCAAAGAATTTTGGATAGGTATAACGTGTCGATTATTTTTAATGGAATATGTTTTATATATAAAAAATTAATTTATTAAGTATGTCCAGGATGGTATATTGAAAATGTCTCGAAAGATGAGGAGAAAACACGATATTTTCAATATAGCTGCTTACATGTAAGTTATTAATTGCATTAGAAATTATAGCCAAGCTAAAGTGGCGTAGAATCTAGTTTGTTAATGGAGCTAGTCTGGGTAAGATGTGTGGCATTTTACTTAAATCAATATTTTTTTTTATTTTTAAAGTATTTTTTGGGTATGCCTGGAAGTTGTACAGTCGTCAAAATATTTGGAAGAGTCGGGAAAACCCTTGTTTTAATTTGGTTAATATTAGAAATTTATCAGCATAGTTAGGTTAGGTTAGAGTAGTTGTGGGAAGGGTTGTGGGGAAATGTATGCTCACGAGAAAGATGCTGAAAGTTGCTTACAGAGTTGCGCCATGTTGCGACACCCTTATGATATCACACCTCAGGAGTGTGGTGACTCATGGGTAGAGAGAAGGAGTGGAAATTCCAAAGCTTAGTATTGCGCCATACTGTGACACATTAATGTGCTGACTCGGTGAGGAAGGGAGGTGGCTCAGGAATGCTTCATATTATGGTTACTCATCGGGGAAAGTGTTACACGCTGACTAGTGATGGTCATGCGATTAGCATGCATTTTGGTGACTAGGGAAGAAGGGAAAGGCCAAAAATTTGTTTATGATTGGGGGGTGGGGAGGCATCTGCCAGTGTAATGTATTGTTACAAGTTGCGGGATAGGTATGTTTGGGGATGGAGATCTTTGGTAAAATAAAGAAAATAGAGCTAGCCTAGTTTATTTACTACTGTATATACAAAAAATCTATGTCTATAAAGATTTATCACAATAAATGTCAAACAGAACAAATAACTACTATTTACATAAGGGAATAAAATACATCTACATAAGTTGTTCTCTGTACATGGAAAGGTTACTAGTCACTCACAATGGTAGACCCAATGAAATAATACCGAAGAATCTTTCTGGTGTAGAATCACCTTCTTCGTACTACTTGCTGCGGTCCCACTCGCTGGACACCCTCGAACAGTCGTCGCAATCCAATACTTGTCACTATCACTTGAGATCGCACCAGGCACCTGCCAGCCAAAACCCTACTCTCCTTCTTCTCGAATTATCTCGGCGGGTCTCTGGTCTCCAACCTCCTGGAAAGATGTCACTTCAAAGTCAAGCACTACGCCGAAAGATAAAGATGGAACAGGATCATTCCAGATCACGATAGTTTCCCTCGGTTACCCGACACTGGGTGCAGGTGGTTATCATGGAGTAATACAATCCATGCAGCACCCGAGGAGGTCTTTTAGGGCTGCCGCCACTCTATTATATTTCGCCGTCCTGCCCGACAACCACGGCGCTGAGGAGTGGGTGGGAAGAGGGGTTTCTAGCTCCGCCACCACAGTATCGTACTACACCGCCCAGTCAGACAGTCGCGGCTTGCAACACTGCCCCCTCCTCAAGTCTATTCGTCCCGAGCAGACACAACAGACTCTGGTCCATCATAGAGGGCCAGTCTGTCAATGTGCACAACCTTGGGTTTTCTTGTCCGAGAGCCATTGCGAACTATCCGGAAGACCACATCATTTATCTTCTTGGCAATCTGGTAAGGGCCTTCCCAGCATTTCTTTAGTTTCGGACAGTATCCTTTCCGTCGTTGTGGGTTATACAGCCACACCAGCTGTCCTTCTTGAAATGACTTTTCAGGTCCCCTCCGATAATACCTCGTTTTCATCCGGTCGGTGTTGACTCTTAAATGTTGCCGAGCGAAGTCATGGGCTGTGCTCATTTTGCGACGCAGTTCGTCAGTATACATCATCGGTGAAGCACGCTGTTCTTCTTCTGCTGGCCTCCCAAACAGTAGATCACTTGGAGGACGAAGCTCTCGCCCTAACAGCATCTTCGAAGGTGTTACACTTGTGGCTTCATGGACAGCTGACCGATATGCAAGGAGAAACAGGGGCACCTTGGAGTTCCGGTCCTTTTGATTGTCGGCTACAAAAAGGGACAGATAATGTTCTAAGTTATGATTTAACCACTCGACCATCCCATCCGACTGAGGTTGCAAAGGAGTAGTCCGTGTCTTCTTCATTCCCAAAACTTTGGTCAATTCCTGGAATAACTTGGCTTCAAAGTTGCGGCCCTTGTCGGAGTGAAGTTCGAGTGGCACTCCAAACCTTGAGAATACATGCTCCACTAAAGCATCGGCCACTGTGCTAGCCTCTTGGTTAAGTATTGGTATGACTTCAGGTCACTTGGTGAAGTAGTCTTACACCACCAATAGGTACCGATTCTTCCTCTCAGTCAATGGCAAGGGACCCAAAATATCTACGGCCATACTCTCGAACGGGGCTCCGACAATGTACTTCTGAAGATGACCATGGCCTCTAGTTCTTGGTCCCTTTCTTGCTGTACAAGCATCACATGTCCGGCACCACCACTCGAAATCATATCTGTTATGTAGCCAATAGTATCGCAATCTAACTTTGTTGAGAGTCTTATTAATTCCAAAATGTCCTCCAGCTGCTGAACTATGAAGTTCTTTCAGCACCTCTGGAACTCTAATTTCTGGGAGTACCAGCTGTAGGCGTGTTTCTTTGCCATCTGCACTTTCCCAGTTGCGGTACAGGACACCATTTCTCAGAGATAGAGAATCCCATTGTGCCCAGTATGCCTTAGTTGTAGTACTTTGATCAGATAAATCAACCCACTCTGGGTGTTGGCCTTTTTCCTTCTATTCTAGTACTGGCCCAAGAACAGGGTCCTTTCTCTGATCTTCGCCAATCTTTTCATCGCTCCAGGGAGAAGGTTCATTGCCAGTTGTGAACTCTTGGATTCGCCAATCAGAAATTTTGTAAAGCTGGGTTCACAATTAAAAACTTAAGAACTATGACGTGTAGCTACGAGTTGACTTAAGAATAGAAAGTGTGTTTCTTAACGTACCGATTCGCAACAGAACGTAACAGGCCGTGTGAGGTCGTGTGGCGTGTGGGCCATGACTTAAGAAGTAACAGGTATAGCGAAATTTTATATTTTTCCGTAAGAATTTAGGGAATGAACCAATCAGAGCATTCGGGAAGTTAACTAAACATGGCGGATATTTAAATAATGTACGTTAAATACGGTGATGTGCTATATATGATGGATTTGGCATATTATGGTCATTTCAAGCTAAAAAATGCAGTTAAGCTTATATTTATTTTTAGTTTAACGACAGAATAGCTGTTTGAAAAGCTTTTAAAAACCCATTTGGCTGGCGAACAATTCGTAGTGTAAGTTATTACTGTTTCGTATGCACGGCATATTATTATTATTTATAAAAGTGTTAATCTGATTTAATGGAAATTCTTGCAAAAATAACAGAAATATAACATATTTGTTGCATTTCTAGTTTAGACGCTTAACACATTAAAATAACTTGTTTAGAAGCACTGTTTGTGTGAAGTGTTTGGTGGCTCAGAGGTAAAGTTTTGGTTTGCTGAACCCAAGGTTGATGGTTCAAAACTCATTTGAAGTACATTTTTTAGTAATTTAAATTTGTTAATTTATATTTGCACATTACGAATAAGTTAAATTTTCTTGGGTTTATACGTGCAGCCTCGGTATAATGTCATAACCCGATTGTACGAGAATTTTTTTTTCCTAACCTACCCTAACTACTAACGAGAACTTTTATTCAAGTAATTGAAATGGAGATGCAAATTTTTTATTTCTAACATATTTTTTACATTCGTATTTCATTTATACCATTCCTTGGCGATACTCTGGACAACTGGCGACGAAATATATTGAGGAATCCAATGTAATTTCACTCATTTGAAGAAAGCAGAGAAGTCGGGTTTTTATTGGTCGGAATTAAGAATTAACACTTTTATTATGAACCAGAATTACTTAAGACTTTTTTCCGTGTGCGTGATTGACGCTTACTGCATAATTCTTAATTTTTAAAAGTTTTTATTTGTGAACTAAGCTTAACATCATTCTCACCGCTTACATGCTGATAATAGGTTTGTTCGGGCGCCCTGAGATTTCTGCGCTCGAGAGCAAGTTGAGATTTTCTGGTAGCAGAGAAAGAGCAGGAAAGAGCAGAAATCGCAGTGCTCTTTTCTTCTTCCAATCGAACGCTTAAAGTCGCGATTTGCGGAACTTTCAGGACCTTTGTTTACTTCATATCAGCTGATCGCAAATTTATTAAATTCAACTTTTTAAGGCATTATATGGCTGCGAGGTTTATTTTTTAAGGAAGAGAGTGAGTAGCCCAATAGGCGCAAAAAGAGTTATTTCTGCAGGTGGAAACCAGCCTAGTTACGTCACTGCAGTTTAACTGATATTCATTTATGCAGGTTTATTTAGGCCTATTTAAAATTTATGGTTTTTTCCGTGTACAAAAAAATACATGATATTGCCCATGTCATTGGTTTTTAAGGCATTTCAAGGTTAGTTTTGTTACTTAACGAATTATTTGTTAAACTGAATATTTTATTTTATAACTCGCCTTCAGCTACGAACGTAATATTTTCATCTGTAGATTTATTGCCTTCCACTGTTTGGCCAGACATCGCAACGCAACAAAAACACTGATGATCCCTTATGGCATATGTCATGTTCTGTTGTTTTGATAAATGAGTATGTTTATTACATCCAACTCGGCTCGTTTTTTTTTTTTTTTTTCCTTCGTATTTTGGTGTTTGATTTTTCTTAGTCTCTTTATAAGATTTCTGGGACGACATAATTTTGCAAAGGTATACGTCCACAATAAAACAGTTTGTCATTTTGTCCAATTGCAAGAAACATTCAAAGGCATTAAAAATACTGAAGTCTCTCTTACAAAATAAACAGTCAATTCAAATTTGGCGCAAATTTCTCTACTCTCGATCTCACTGCTCTTCTGCTCTTCCTCTGCAACAAGAGCAGAAAGTTCATGCACTTTCTGAGAAAAAGAGCAGTGCTCTCGACGCCCGAACACCCTACCAAAAAAAAAAAAAAACACTTCCGGTGAATCAAACGCCCGAAATGAAAAAGAGCAGGAAAATCTCAAAAGTAGCAGAAATCTCAAGGCGCCCGAACAAACCTACAGCTTCGTGTAGTAGTGAACAATTACTCGCGCTAAAAGTAATGTTTTGGTTATATTCTTCGTAACCTCTAATTAGGTTTGTTTTATTCGGCCTCTCTCAGGAGTTGATAGTAACTCATCATTTATGGAATTAAACACATTTCGCAAATATTTCCACATTTTCAGAACTGTCCCTACCAGCACACGGACATCCTGAGGACGTCCGTAGGGTGTGGAAACTGTCGTCCCTAGGACCTCTTAAGGAAGTTCATTTCAAGTCCTTTTTATGTAAGAAAAGTTCATGGAAAAGTACTACCTACGGACATCCCTAGGATGTCTGTCATACACATCCCTAGGAGCTCCCTGGGATCTGTAATAAACACATCCCCAAGACATCCTCAGGAGCTCTCTTGGATCTGCATTAAATGCATCCCCAGGACAGTCCTAGGAGCTCCCTGGGACCTGTATGAAACACATCTCTGGGACATACCTAGGAGCTTCCTGGGACATCCCTATGAGCTCCCTATGACCTGTATTAAACACGTCCCTGGGACATCCCTAGGAGCTCCCTGGGACCTGTATTAAATGCATCCCTGGGACATCCCTAGCAGCTCCTTCCAGCAGCAAAAGTAAAAGTTTAGTATTAAACATAGGGGTGGGATGATATTCACGGACTGTGACTTTATCACTGATATTTTTTTTTGTCACAGTAGGAACTGTGACAAGCTATCAGAAAGTACGGTGACAAAGTCACGAAGCAAATGTGACTGCTACATCTACCCGCGCTGTGACTATGCACTCCCCCCGCCATCCCCCAAAGTACAAGCGATCTTTTGTCACTGATATGAAGCAAAATCATGGCGAATATGTCACACCACGCGCCTGATGACTGCGATAGGCACTGTGATGTAAACAGCTGTTGTCTGCCAACATTACACTACCGTCAGGTTGTAGCATTTCGCTGTCAGAAATAGTATTTCAGTAATTTTGTAATTAGTATTTTAATTTTTTTTCTCATGTGAGAACCAAGGACATTAATTTTCTGTATTTTTTTTATTAATTTTTTTTTGTTTATAGATGTAATTGTAGGTACATAGTTAGAAAACGCCCCTGGTAGAGTAGGTATAGGTGAGTTAATTTTGTAACCAGGTAGGCTAGACTCCCATCCAATTTATTTACTTATTATTTATTTATGTGTTTTGTTTTTGTGTGTTTTATTTTTTTATGTTTGTTATTTTTTTTTTTTTAGAATTTCCATTTTTTTTTTTTAATTTACCGTTATTTTCTTTATAAATCTCCAACCCAGACTACAGTTTTGTAACGGTTGCGAAGGCTTTTGAACTAGCTGCGAGCAACGGGTGGAGATTAGATAAGTTTCAACCGTCGACGAGGCGATAGGCTGCCAAGTTAAAGTAATTTCATTTTTTTCCCTCTTATTTTTCCAGTGCCAAGATAGTAATTGGTGTTGTTACCGTGAAGCTTACAATTATTTGATGGTATTGGACTGTTTCAACTTTGCATCATTCATCCACACATACACTCCCTACAATACATATTTATGTATATTACATCGATTACAAGGTAGATAATCGTTGGCTACTAAGTTGTGGCCGTGTATAACTGTCGCCGATACTTTACTCCTGAGACAAACATGGAAACGTTCAGTAATGTGTATGTAATATTTGTAATTGTACCGTGTTTTTTTATATTTTTTTGGTTAAGTGTTTTTTGGTTATTTATCACAGTAAAATTACTATTTATTTCTATATCGTGTTATTACTCGTTAGCGATTATTCTAATTACTAAGCACAATTATGCATATATCTATTTTCCTCTGCATTGCACACATCGTTAAAAGAAAGAAAATGACCGACACACATACAAGTGTGTATTAAATGTTCATGCGCAGGGTATAGTAACAATTCGCGACAGATGTACGAGTGTGCGTTCACTGTTCTTGTCACTTGTCACAGTGATTAAAAGTCACAGAGTTTAGTGAATACGAGTGTGCGTTCACTGTTCAAGTCACCTTGTAAAGTTGCGGCCGCCCGTTACTATTTTTGCGTCCTATATTTTGTTTACGTCTATGCCGTTATGCTTGTTCTTATTTGTTTCTTTTTTTTTACTGCCCTGTCACGCTGGTATCTAAGTTTTGGTTTTTTTGGAGGGGGGGTTGCCTGCCCTGAGTTTGGAAGACTGCCTTCACCGCCGCGAGAATGCGCTGACGTCGCGGGAGTTGGCTTGTGATTCGACGTGTGTGAAATGAAGCCTGTTCTGTTTGGGCTGCGCTCGGTGGCGGATGTTCCTTCCTCGTCGCCGAAGTTGTGTGGGGCTGTTGCCCGTCCGACCTGATTATGGGGTGCTTTCATGAAGACAACTTCCAGCTGGTGGAGCTGGGTTTCCTCTTGGATCCGTGGATTGTGGTGCGACTGAGTACCGTGGTGAGGCAGCAGGACGTTTGCGGGGGTCTGGTCGGGACTTGGAGACTACACCGTCCAATCATCGTGCATGAAGTTATTTGCTGAATTGTGGTTTCTGTGTCACGACTCGTGTTGAGAAGAACCCGATGTTTGAGCCTTATGTTTGATGGAGAGACTTATAATTTTGCTCAGCCCGCTATACTATGTTACGCCCTAGTTTCATAACTGTCGTCAAATAACTGGATTTACGAATGGACGTAGCCGTCCTAAGGGCACGCTCAAGACATACCTTCTGGTTTATGTGTACCTCCGTGTCACTCAGTCAACAGTTTTAGAGTCATAAGCGGTTTTATGATTTAGTCAACTCTAGGGTGAAACAGACAGTAATCTTTCTCCTTTTGCTTTTGCTGTTCGCAGCTAGACTGTAGTGTTGTTCCACTGTTGCTGCACGTACGCTTTCAGAGACAATTCGTGCCCTGTATTTTTGTACCTGTGTGTAGAAATTTTTGTATTTCTTTTGTGTTTGGTCTGTCTTTATTATAAGGGCGTGGTTCCCGTTTTTATAATAGCGGGGGCTCCTTAAATATACTTGTACTGTTGGTACGTTCACCTCTTGGAAATAAATAGTAACATTTTGCTAGATCGCGGCCAGCCCTGTTTTTCGTTACAGTTATCCCACACAGTCAGTAATGTAGCCTCTTATAATCTTTTAAATAAACAATTCGTCTGTAATAACATTTTCTTAATGCTTCAACTTCCAAAATTTTACCAGTGATAATAAAATATGTGTGTCGAAATTAATACATTTACCAATTTCTTAAGGCATACATAAATGTTACGAACTATCTACTAAATTAATTGCAACAAACCTCATGTATATTTAAATAATATCGTGAGCTATCTAGTGGTCATATTAGGAACTTACCTAGAAATCTACGACATCCGTGGGAGCTCCTGCTCGGATTTTCAGGGCGCACCTGCTCGGACATTCCAGGAAGTGCCTGTTGGGACATCCCAGATAACTCCTGCTCGGACATCCCTGGGAGCTCCCCAGATGAGAAATTTAGGATGACTCAAATTCGTCTTCTAAGGAGCTTCCTGGGATGTGATGTACTTTTCGAGGAGTTTATTTATTAATTTCATACCCATATAGCATGGATTGGATGTAAAATTTGCTAGTTCTATGTTTAAAATTATGCAACTTATCAGCAATTCTTGTAGAATATTGGTGTATATCACAATTTTTCACATGTCTTGTATTATTAAAAAAAAAAAAAAAAAAAACAATATGGTTTTATAAATATATACATACTATTGCCATTATTTTATAGTCATTGAAAATTTGTCTACAGTGACTTCCATACTCCTTGCCACTGATCTTTCGCACTATTCTTTTTTGTCGTTAATAGCAGTCTGTTAGGTCTCTTCTTGAAGCTTAAACCACGCAGTCCGCCTTGAAATGTCTGACGGTGCTAAAGTTAAGATTTAATTTCGAGTAAAGTGCATTTTATTGCTGCGCAAACGAACTACTATCCACATATATGCTCTTCGGAGTTCAAGCCATTCTTGATTTTACCGATTAAGATACCTTATTTAACACAATTTCACGGCTTGAACATATGTTGCTGTCGTTTGTGTGTTACGTACATTAAAATATACAGTATCGTGACATCACAGGGCCATCAACATGGCTGTTCACGTTTTTGCCACACACAACAAACTACTTTTTTATTTAAGTTTTTCTGGAGTTGCAGAGACACAATGAAAGAAAGTATGGTACTGCTGTTCATTTAATTAAACGCACTTTTAAATAAATATATAATTAAAAAATAGGAATTTTCCTTACTCAGGTATTGAATCAATTATCTTTACAAGTACCCAATTGTGACGCTACATGAGTTTATTATACTGATGTGTGCCACGGGCGCCCGTTCTGCCGCCTCCAACATCTGGACTGCTGTGGCCGAGTTCTGGGCTTGTGACCGCCCATTCTAGTTACTGAAACCACCTAAACGCCAGCCTTTGCTACGCAGCAGATAAACTTCTGTTCCCGTAAGCTGTGATGAATGACTACCAACCTCAATCGATCAGTTTTAGACTACCCTTTTTAAGTAGGGACCAACCAATTGACAGTATTTGCAAAATTAACAAGAGCTGCTAGATACTGTGAAAATGTTTGCAGCATCGGGGCGCTCCGCGCCACGACATAATACAGATGACAATGGATGGCATCAATTTTGAATCCCAAGTGATTCGTGCTAAACAAATGATAGACCCATGTGCAGTGATTTTAAACCAAAAATTCTATGTTACTTTCGTTACAGAACTCATTAAATATATTTTCCAATGAATGTGCCAGAACTCATTATGTATATTTTCCAATAAACGTGCAACATAAATTACTAGGCCAGTAGGACACAGTGGAAAGCCTGTCGTAAAAGCGTTTTAATTGTCCTTTTTTGTAATTTCTTTATTTTGTAAATTGCTAGTTATTTTGCTTGAGTGTTCACACTTCAAATATTACATTATATTTGAAGTCATTTACAGAAGTTGTAATTGTTGCTTTCACCTCACTGTGTATTTCTGAAAGCGTCCCTAAAGACAATGGAGTTGCAGACAGAAGCATGAATATTATTAATGTAGTTCTGTTAATTTTCACTTTTTTTAATGGATATTTTTTGTTTAAAATATCATGTAAAAGCGCACATTCGGGGCTTTACTCTGAAATATTTGTTCAACTTATTCCTTCTCTGCCCAACATGTTTAGCACTTTACAGTAATAAATGGTAGAATCTATAAATTCCTTAACAGTTCCAGTGGGTCTCTGGGACCTAGACACATAATCCTTCTGATAACAATGAAAAACCAGTGAACGAAAAACAAACTCAGATACATGCTTTTTAAAAGTTGCAAAACTGACTTTGGAGTCATTTATTTGTTCCGTCAGAAGTCCTAAAAAATACCCAGTACATTTCAAAGTTAATTCACTCAATAACTGCTAGTCATCCCTAAGCTGTAAGACTACTATTTTTTGCACAGTAATCAAACATTTCAACACATGGCCGGGTTCAGTAATGGACAAATCTGTCAAGGTTTGTATGGAATAGATCATAAGTTTCTCATAGAACGGAGGAGAGCTTACCTGTTCTGAGTCTGCAGAAAAAACTGGAGAGCCGCCCTCACACATAAAATACACTCCGAGGCTACATAACGCCTTCACATCCATGGACTCTGTATACGCCACAGTTTTATCATCGAGAAATATAGGAGTAGCCCTTCCTTCAACAGGGCATAAATAAAGGAGATTCCTCGAGCTGACAGCAAGAAAAAGACACTAATATACAGTGATTAATGCACTGAAGCAGAGTAGCGCAGAAATAATGCAGCTAACTAATATTAGTCGAGACACGCCATTAAATAAGATTATGCAACCATTTATAAATTCCCTTTTTCTAGAACTTAGAATATTATCACAAATGAACTCAATATAAAAGAGGGCATGCGAATACATTTGCTGTTAACAATTTTCGTAATACAAAATTGATAGGTTACGAAAATATATGCAGATATTCAGCCTCTAATGAACCTTTTGCCGCCTGGGGACATATACCTGATTTATCTCTTTAAAACACATGACTATACAAAATATGATTCAAATAATGCAGCTAAAGTTTGCCCCTATAATGACAATGAATATGCATGCATCAGCTGTAAATAAGTGCTGTATCCAAATTACACATTCAAATAGCAATAAATATTAATTCATGCATACATAAGGAATGTGACCCAAAGTTGTTGGGAATGCAAATAAAGGAACAAGTATACAATTAACTTCTCAAAGAAGCATATTTTTCACGCCCTCGGCGAACAGTGAAAATTCAACAAGAACAAACACTTTAATATCTTAATGT
>PNEQ01074468.1:0-42585 GCA_003012365.1 Medauroidea extradentata
GCTAGCAAGTAGAGTTTGTTCTTGTTGGCTCACCCAGTAGTCACTCGCTGGGTCGAGGATAACTATTACTAACTACTCTAGAAGAACCACCCCAGTATCTCATGCTCTATACCTCAAAGGTCTTCTAGATCCATACACTGCTCGCATTCAGCAATCTTATTTGCAACCCAGAACGTCTAGCGCTAGGGACACGCGTCAATTTACACAAATATCACAAACAAAATTATTGTAACTGTTTATTCTTCTATCAGTTCTGATAAACACATTATCAAATCCTGAAGTCATGTAACTCTTGCATGTGCTTTAAGTTATTATTACATTTTAGTTATATATTTTAAAAATCACGATGCACATTACATTCTACATGTGAAGGCCATGCTCTCTTGTTCCTACTTTTTTAGCTGTTTTAATTTCTTATGCCTTACCAAGATCAGATGTAAAAAAAAATAGGTTTGGCAGTTTTATTTAAAATCGTCTTCTCCATGTTGGCTATTTTTTTCAAGGCAGTAAATACCAATTTTTTAAGCTAATTATGTAATTAAAAAATTTTGGTCAGTTCATTAGTTGACTTTTTAGTCAAACCCTATAGTCACTTGATTTCAAAAAATATCACTGCAAAAACCATTTTAAACAAAACTGCCAAAAATATTTATGATATCTGCTCTCGTTTAAGCTTAAACAAATAATTTGCAAAAACAGTAGAGTCAAGAGAGGATGACCTTAAATCACCATCCACTTTCCTCAGAAATCCCTTCTTGGAAAAAGTGGTGCCCTCACATGTAAAATAATTTTTTTTTTAAATAATATTCATATTTGAATAGTATTGTAATATGTCTATACAAATTCAATCCAGATGTCAACTGGCACCTCCATTTGGAGATCAAAAGCACAATCAGATGATTATGATAGCTCCAAATAATTAAACTGTTTTTGATATGAAGTAGCATTGTAGGATAATAATGGAACTGACAGAATACCACGACATGACTGTCGATTACGTGATCAAACTCCGGCGGTGTTTAGCTCTTGGCTGCAAACAACATGGATTGAAAATTTTGGTTGGCAATGTCCAAGCAAAAACTTTGCATGCTGTGAAACTGAAAATTGTGAGAAACTGTCTTCCATTGCTCCATAGCAGGTTTGATAACTTCAGCGCCACTGTCTCTTCTAAGGAAGCATTTTCAATATTAATGGGTGATTTTGGAGTTGCAGCTCGTCTATAAATATGTACTCTGCTACTATAATTTCATTCACACCGTTTTGGTGTTGATGTGAGTGAGTGCTACAGTCAGTTTTCAAGCTATTGTGTTATAATTGCTATTAAATGTCAAGCAATTATCGTCTGTCTAAATCACTTAATGCATCCTTCTGTTCACACAAATATTCTACAGATGTTGTTCTTTAATTAAGACCTTAGCTGTTTGAGGGGCAAAGAGTAATCTTGGCCATCATGCCTTGTGATGCAAAAACACGTCGACTACCTTGGCTATATTACAAGAGAATCCCTTATATGGTAGCAAAAATATTAAAAATTTTAGCAATTTAATATATTTTTTTGGTGTTGATATGTCAAGCTCTTAACATGTGGTTTCATTGTGATTTGTTTCTTATTTCAATATAATCATTGGTCTTCGCAGTGGATAAGAATGAAAATCGTGCAAATTTTAAATTTGAAATGCCAGCATAGAAAAATGTACGAACTTTTTTTTTATTATTATTTATTTATTTTAAATCAGGAAGCTGCACTACCAAGTAACGTCTACAAAATTAAGATCTTTTCATACAAATGTAAAATAACGGTTTTTTCCAATTTGACCGCCATTCTAACTAATGATACATATTCTTCCAATCGCTTGAGTTATCAACAAGTGCTGTTCTGTATCTTACAACGTTAAATTTAATTGTAACTACTGTAGTGTTTATAAGCAGACTCAACCTAACTATGTCTAAATAGGCATAATTCCATTTGTTACGAATTATTATTGCCTAGAATTTCCTAAACGAATATTATTATCTCAAAATTAAATAAAATATATTCAACAAAGCAACGTTATTCAATTGAATTGTGGTTTTAGTTTGGAACATTCAACTTTAGATGTTATTCATAAGGGAAAAGAAAGTGGCCATGAACGTTTTCAGAACGATTCGCAAAATTATGACGTTATTTATCTTTTTTTATTAATTTAGCACAAAAGAAGTTGTTAACAATTTTGTAGCACGATGCTTTTTTATAAATGCTCAATTCCGCACCTGTCAAATAAGTATGAATGCCATACTTTTGTACAATACACATCAAAATTGTATACGTAATAGTTTTTTTGCATGCTCTGTAGCGATACGGCTCCTCAATATATAGATCATATTCCAGCTTAGTAACAACTACATTCTAAAAGATGCCAAACTATGGCTATATTTCAAACACACTGAAGCTGTTTCTTCTTATATTTCATAATTATTGCATAGTACAAAATAACTTTAGGATATAACAAAAATAGTAAAAGACATTTTTGTCATCCGAGAATTGAACCTGTACCTACAACCTGAGCAATATTTAAGTCCTAATAAAGATAAATATTGTATTACCTTCCATTAGGTAATAATCGTTGTTACCTCATTACTCATTAAATTTTGTTGCTGACATTTCAGTACGATTATTTTACATTTTTTATTAAAAACATCTGAAATCATTATATTTCATACCCGCAAAGGCCAATATAATAATTATATGGTTTTTGATAATTTTCCATAAAGTTTACTGTAAATATAATTTTAAAACGTCTCGCATGTCCAAGTTAATGTTCTTTACGTATGTAAGCTTGTGCTGGGGGCACCAATTTGGATCTTTCTGTGGACTCTGGGCTGAGCCACGGCTGTGCAAGCTTGTTTGTGTGTGGGACCTGTGAGTGTGTGTGTCGTGCAGAACGGAACTTTCGACCGCCTGTCCAAAGTCTCGTGCGCCGGCACCTTGAGACCTTCGGGCCTAGTCGGAGCCGTTCGGGTTTCCCTCTCTTCCACTCCCCTTCCGCCCCACCCTTCTTCTCGTGGCGAGCCAGCGGCGGTTCTCTGCTCGCCTGGCCGTCACTTCGCTTCTGGCCGCCTTCCGCAGCATACGTCCTCTTCTCTCGCTGCACACCGTCAATATCTGTACTGCTTCATAGTGAGTTATTCCTTTCTTATCGCTAGTTGCTTGCGGTTTTCAACTAGTTTATTAGCACTTTAAGTTGCGAGTTTTCTTGCTTTTTTTCCTTTTGAAGGCGCGACGGCTTGCTGAGAGAGAAAGCAGGTTCGTGTCATAAATTTTATACGTTTATTGCCTGAGCCGAGTTTGACAGTTAATGTACCCATTCGGCTATGTTTCATTGATGTCTAGCGACCTTTATAAGATCACAGTTCTTAATAAACCTGTGGTTTGGTAAAACGGACGTCCTGTGTGCTTCTGTTCAATTTGTGCCCAACTCGGGGTATTAACTCGTTAATCCATCCCCCTCCCCCCTTTGTGCTGTTGTATAGCACAAACTTCTACTCTCTCGCTGTCGATATGCACGTATTAGTAACTAAGCATTTTTGTTAACTGGGTCACATTGAAGTTCGAGAATCACTTTTCGGCAACAGACAACCGTTACAGATTTCATATTTTCTTCTTTTCTTTGCAGAAATATTTCGTTACAATGTAATTACAGCTCAAAAGAAGCCAGTTTTTTCCTTGTTTGCAAAATCAGTAATGACTATTTTGGGTTTTTCTATATCATTTAGTTTTTGTGTGTATCAAAACTTAAAAAGAATGAATTTACTAACTTAAAAATCAAATATGTATCACTTTTATATCTATGTAAATTTTCTTGAAATTGTAATATGGAACCTGCTTGAGCTCTATCCGTATTTTTAAAAAATCGCAAGAGATATAATTTTTAGCGATATTAATTTTTTATGCCTAAACGAGAGCAGATTTAAAAAATACAATCAGCATTTTTGTTTAAAATCGTCATCTCCATGTTGCCTGATGTTTTTTTCCAAGGTTGTAAATACCATGGCTTCAGCCAATTATGTAATTAACTAAATTATCGCTAATTGATTTTTTAGCCGAAACCGTATAATTTCTTGATTTGGAAAATTTGTCTATCACAGCAAAAATGTTTTTAAACAAACTGCCAAACAGATTTTTGATATCTGCTCTAGTTTTAGCTTAAAAAATAATAATTCCCAAAACAGTAGAAATAAGAGAGCATGGTCATAATGGAAGGTTTTGTTGTATAATCACAATGATTTCAATAAGTTTTATTATATTCTAACAATATATAATATTTTTCAAATCAACTTTGAAAAGGAATTTGGTGATTAGTTTCATGTACATGTTGAGCCATTTTTACAACTTTATAATGACGTCAATATACCAAAAAACTTTGTTGCGAATATCGGGCCGTCATAAACACGAAACTGCAATCTCTATTTAATTGAAAAATACCATATAAAGTTAAAGTTTAGAGTTAAAATTAGAATAAACAGATAGTTTCGAAGATTGCTGTCAAATCGATACGATTCACATTCAAGCTTCAGATATTTGCTAACAAGTAGGTAATGACAAAACTCAGTACATTATTGACAATACATCCTTAAAAAATCATTAACAGCTATCTATCGAGAAAAAATACCACTGCTTAATTTGTGACTTTTCTTTCTTCTTCCCCCAACGAAAAATATTGTGGTTTGATATCTGGTACGGATTTTGCAATTTTAATGTTGTGTTTCACAGCGGCTTTTCAATTTTTTTTATTTTTCTTTCTCGTGTGTTCTCATAATGCTTTACGTCCACGTTTCGACAACGCTCACCAACTCTCAAGACCATAGCAGTGAGAACCGCCCAAATTTCGTCACTTGATATGGCCACAAGCTAACGGCATTAAAATGCGATCTCGAGTACTTAAAAGGAAAGGGTACAATAAACATTACTTTAAAACAGTACTTTGGTCACAAAAAATATTTTGTGATTTGAGTATTTGGAAGCACTGACTGCTCAAACAGCCTGGAATACCACATTAGTGAACAAATGAATTTAATTGTTTGCAAGTTCACTTATATATCTCGAATTGTGTTAGTGTTACCACGTGGCATAAAAAATAAAGGTCTATAAAACCAATTTAATGACTGCATTTTGTATGCATCGTATTCGTTTATGCACTGGATAGTTAATGGTAGTTCAGAAAAAAAAGATAATTGAAGCAATACACAAAGTTGACTAGGTCAGGGAAGAGGTAGAGGTGCAAAAAGTTAATGAATTAAGAGTTTCATTAAAGGTGAATTATTGAAATCATTATAGGGTTTCAACATAAATAATTGTAATACTCTCGTCTCTGTGGTACGTTCAATATTATCACACAATAGACATTTTAGGCCTTAAAATAGTTATACCTTTAAATTGTTTATTAATATAACAGATACCTCTATGTATAGAAGAGAACCCTGACTGACTTATATGTCAGTCAGTCATTCCGTCAAATTGTAGAGCAAACCACTGAACCTAGAAATGTGGAATTGTTGTAGGGGTTCCCTTTAAGTCATTGACGAGCACTAAGAAGGGATTTTTCAACATTCGTCCCCCAAGGCGCTGAAAAGGGGTGAAATGTATTTCATAAGATTCGTCTACATTGCTCGAACCTGATGGCCTATCGTCGTAACTTTAATTCAATGGTCCAGTCATAAAAACAGCATATTAGCCAATTCAAAGGTTTTTCGAAATCGAACCTTTAAGTGGATGAAAAGACCTGACATATGTTTTAGAATAATTATCAATATCTACCGTAACCTTCGGGGTATGGAGTTGCTTTTTACCTTAAAATGATGCTGATGTGAATACCCAAAAGCAGTTTTTCGAAATTCGGCTCCCATACAGTAAAATGAGGGGAAATTGGTTTTTGCTAAGCATCTGTAGAACTTGAATCTAATTGGCTATCGTCGTGAATTTTACTTTAATTGGTTACGTACACAAATGACTAGCACAGGAATCCAAGACATTTTAAAATTTGATAATTAAGGGTGTGAAAATACGGGAAAAGTGTTTTAGATTATTCCTCCATATCTATCAAACCAATCGAGGTGTCGAAGTGCTCTTTGCTTTAGATTGATGATTATGTAAATATCAAAAATACTGTTTAAATATATTTTCCGAATTCAGCCCCAAAGATGTAAGGAAAGGGCAAAATGTGTTTTTGATTCACGTTCAATATATGTCTTATCTACTCCATTGTTTTTTTTTTTTTTTTATGTAGCGATGTGATTTTTGTTTAAGACTGATGCTTACTCAAGTACCCGAAAATTAATTTCAGGAATTTTCTAAATTCTCCACCTAAGGCGGTGGAAAGTTATGAAACGTGTTTTTAATTAATTGTTGTGTTTTTCATGTCCAGAAGATACCAGTAATGTTGTCTAAAACGTGATTCAAGGGATTTTCAGAATTCTGTGTTTTAGATAAATCTTCGATATACTATATTGAACCAATGGAGATATTCAGTTTATTTTTACTTAAGGATGATGATTAGGTAAATGGCTGCAAAAAGGTTTTAAGATTTTTCAAAATTCGAACTCTTAGTACTGTACAGGGGTGATATGTGATTGTTAACGTGTGATTGATTTTGCTTTGACTGAACAGGATTTCATCATGATTTTCAGTTCGCTTGGATACTTGTACAATCACTTAATATAAGAAATTTAGATTATTCGAAATTTGACACAAAAAGGGGTTGAAAAGCGTAAATTTTTTTTTTTAATCAGCTGGTGATATTTATTATAACCAGTAGAGATACTAAGATGTTCGCATCATTACTAGCCATTAAATTAAGTACCTAAAAAAAGTAATGCAAGTTTTTATTATGTAAGATAACTTAATTATTGAGAAGAAAGCTTAGTTTGTAAACTTTCAAGGCAGATGATCCAAAAAGCAAGTACGACCAGAAAGAAATAAGTTATACAGGCATTTCATCCTACAGTTATACCGATATAAGACCAGGAAAAAAAAAATTTATTTTTTACAGTAATTTTATGAATAACTTTTGACGTTATGTGACACAGTTGTTTGTAGCTCCGGGGAAATCTGTCTTAATACCACGTATTCTCCGTATTTACCCTATAACGTTAAAGTGTCTGTAATTACCCCACAACGTCAACATTGCTGTGACTATAAACAAGGCTCAGGTGAACTTGCTGTTAGTGGCAGGGACAAGCTTAAGGCTACTTTTCGCGTGGACAGCTATAGCTACTTATCCTGCTGCAGGGTTAGCTCAAGTAGCAGATTTGTCATTCTAACACTTGATGATGAACTACCTATCTGGTCTACAATGAGGCTTCAGTGAAAGTTAATATTATCTGCTATGAAAAACACATGCAAGCAAAGCCGCAGGAGCACTGGTAGTGTATTACAGTGATCTTCCAGTTTAAGGTCTTCCAATTTAAAGATTCTTTCACTTTAACAACGGTAGTTTTTGTTCCCATCTACTTTTATCATTCAGTTTAAAAACTCTTTCAGTTTAAGGATGATTTTTTTTTCAGTCCCTTGAGATTCGTTAAACCAAGAGATTACTGTATATGTGTGCTTGAACAGAAGTACCTATACTTCATGTAGTGGGTGACATCGTGAATGATGAATAAGTGGGGACCTAGAAGGCCTACTGTGCGATGTGGCAACAGTGTGCCAGCAAGCAGTAGAACGGGCTTCTGGGTGAACAACTGAGTTCAAATAGGCCTATACTGAGTCTGTCAAAAGAGAACACTGACTGACTGACTGACATATCAAACTGCAGCCAAAACCACTGGACCTAAAATCGTGTAATTTTTTGTGTGGTTTCCCCGTAGGTCATAGGCGAACACTAAGAAGTGATTTTTCGAAATTCGACCTCTAAGGGGGGGAAAACGGATTAAATGTATTTTTGAAGAAATGTAAGTAGAGACTGAACCAGACGGCCTATCATCATGATATTTACTTCAATATAACACACATAAAGATGCATATTAGCAGTTTCCAGAATTCTTCCAAATTCAATATTTAAGGGGCTGAAAAATCCTTAAATGTGTTTCCAATTATTTATCGTTATCTATAGAATCTTTCGAGATAACAAGTTGGTTCTCACTTTAAAATGTTGCTTATGTAAATACCCCAAAAGGAGTTTTTAAATTTTTTGAAATTCGGCTCCCAAAGAATATAAAGAGTGGAAATTTTTTTTTAGTAATCATTGGTACAGCTCAAATCCAATGGGATACCATGAGTTTTACTTCAATCGGTTTACATATACGAGTGACTAACACTGGACTTCAAGACGTTCCGAAATTTGATAATTAAGGGGATGAAAATACGTGAAATATGTTTTCCATTATTCCTCCATAGCTATCTGACCAATCAAGATACAGTATCAGAATTCACTTAGCTTTAGTTTGATGCTTGCATATATATTGAAAATACAAAGTTTATCTCCAAAGAGGTAAAATTACGTAGAATATTTTTTTGATTAACAATCAATATGTATTGGCACAATTGATTTTTATATAGCGACATGATTTGTGTTTAAGGTTGATGCTTACTCGAACACCTGAAAATAAATTTCAGTAATTTTCGAAATTCCCCAACTAAAGAGGTGAAAAGGGATAAAAAGTGATGAAATGTGTTTTTAATTATTCGTCAATATACCTTCAACCCAACAGGTATTGTCGTATTTTTCACTCCTAAGAGAAACCAGTAAAGTAGTTTAAAATTTGATTCAAAGGTTTTTCGAAATTAAGTCTCTTAGGAGGTGAAAAGACCTGGAATGTGTTTTAGATATACATATCGTCGATATATGAAGAGCAGAAGTTCCAAACGTTCTAAGGGTGGTATTCTTAAACATTTTCACTTGCAGCTTGCAAACGAACCCACAAATTCCACTTGCTCAAGTGTTGTTTGAGAGGAGAACACCCGACAAACAACATTTAAATCATTTTGCAGATTCTTGAATGAAAGGTAGGTTGAGAGAGCTCTTCTTCGACCAGAACTAATAAAATGGTGGCCAAGTGTTTCAAAAACAAAATCATGCATCGTATTTATTTTGAATTATCCTGTAAAACGTAATTAAATGCTACGAAGGAAGTTAAAAATATGGACTTTATGGAGGTAAAATGTTGAAAACAATTGTGAGTAGCTGAAATAAAGTGCATTGTGTAAAACAGCTACAATTTAATTTTAAAAATAATGTATAGCATTAATAACGCTTTAGTGCTGACAGAAATAACATATACATTTTTAAGATTAACGGACTGTGTTTGCTTTAAACGATAACACATTCTATATGTTAGTCTAAGCACTAAACAAAATGGTATACTTTTATATTGTCTAATAACACATTGCCATTTTTGTTCCAAAGTATTTTACATTTTACACCTTATCTTATTTGCGCCACTGAAGAACTATGCTCGTTGAATCGTTCGCCGAATACATCAATCCTGTCTCAAAATGCTGCTCGTGCACGATCATCGAAATTGTTGAAGAAAATGATACGCCATTTTTCCAAGTTACGAGCAGGTTGAGAATAGGTAATGTTTGCGAAGAGGATTGGATAGGTCCATGCATCTCGTAACTTTACGAGTCTGCGCAACCATATTCAGGATGCAAACGACTCGCTAAAAAAAAAATTGCTCTTCAAGAATCCTGTTTTTATGCCGGGAAAGATGCACACTGGATGTGTCACGCATTCTCCGCGCAAATCGACTATGAATACCAGCCTAAGTGCCGAAAAGTAAATTTTTCAGTAGCAACAAAAAACAAATAGCTTAGAAGCTTATTATGGACTTAGAAAGTGCTATCTTTGACCTCCTGTAAAATCCAAACAAGTGGGAGGCACTTAGAACGTATTGAGGTTATCTGCATTGGCATATAGAACCATTTCCTGGGAAAAAGTGATGTTCACAAAAAATGGCACTTAGAACTTCATATATTGAACCTATTGAGATATTTAGTTTATTTTTGCTCCATGATTATGATTACGTAAATGCCGCAAGAAGATTTTTAAGAATTTTTTTAAAAATTTGAACCCTCAATACCTTACTGGGATAATGTTGTTGGTTTTTTATAATGAATTATCGATTTTGCTTCCACTGACCAGGCTATCGTCATGATTCTCACTTCACGTGGATATTTATACTAAATATTCAAGAAATGAAACTAAGATTTTTCGAAGTTTCACATCTAAATGAATAACAAAGCATAAAATTTGTTTTATATCAGCCAAAGATACTTATTATAACCAGTAGAGATATTGAGGTGTTCGCGACAGAATGGTGATTACGTTAAGTACCTAAAAAAAGTAATGAAGGTTTCTATTTTATAAGAAAACTTAATTATTGAGAAGTAAACTAGTTTGTAAACTTTCAAGGCAGTTGATCTGAAAAGCAGGTATGAACATTGAGAAATATATTATACAGTAGTTTCATTCTACAGTTCTTCCGAGATGTATTATTGTAACCTCTTTGAGCCTAGGAAATAAATATTTTATTTTTTAATATTAATTTTTATTAATAACTATGGCATTATGCGGTGCAGTTTGTCGCTCGGGGGAAATCAGTCTTAACACCACGTAAAATACGCATTTAATACGATTACCCTCTTACATTAAAGAGTCTGTAATTTCCACACATCATCAACATTGCTGCAACTATAAATAAGGCCAGACGAAGTCGCTTTGAACAACCAAAAGACTTGATCGTTCGTTTGGACTCTATGGAACCCTAAGTGCTTACTTTACTGCGAATGATCTTCAATGCCATTGTATTAATACCAAGTCAATGCACATTTAGACATGTTACATTGTTAATTTGTTCTGCACAACAGGTCATTTAAAAGAAACAAATGGTCGCATCACGCACTTCTGTTCTGACTCTGACGGTAAGATATTTGTATTAGTTGTCATGCAGCCTTAAACACTTTTTATGGATTATAATAAAATAACTATTTGAAGTTATGCTTTACATGTAAAAAAATTTCCCCAAATAATTTCATATGCCTGCAAAACTAACAAATCACTGCTTTTTTGCAATAACTTTCAGTCCTACTTTGATGACGTTATAACTCTACCTCCTGACTACGTTAAGAACTGTAGTGCTCATCCTGTAATTTAGCAAGAGAATACCTACCTTCTAGTATTCTCCTAACTTTTATGAATTTACCCTGAAACCTTCTCCCTAGTTGGATGTCAATACTTCACTTATATCTCTATAAAGTATCTACAACTATAATTATGATATGTGTTACAATATTTGATTTTTATTACACTCACTATTAGATATACTAATTAATATTGTGCCCCACTTGGACACGAACACAAGACGGGTTGGAGAGTCAGGGTTGTTAGTATGTTCAAAATAAAGTGGAGTCAACTTACAAGAGTACAGATACGTGCTATATTATACATTCATACAAAGCATTTTTACATAGTATAGATTTCACTGGTGTAGAGTTCCCATTCAAACACATATTGACAAAGCATAATGAAGTATTCATACGTCACGCGACCCCTCGACACCCCGTCGGTAAAAAACTAAACAAACCAGAAAATTAACAAAACTCAAAATAGATAGACACGCGACTTACAGAGGAAACATCAACCGGTCAGGACCAAGGATAGCACCGGAGTGCCGAGCCAAGGCAAACGCGTAGGCGCCGGTGGGTTGGAAGCGGGAGTAGTGAAGAGGGGAAAGGGGGGCAGATGGGAGTGGGGGCACGAGCTGCCCTGAAGACGCCCGGCCCGACCTCGCCCAAAGCTGAGGCGGGCCGGCGACGTAAGTTCAAACATAGAATGGCGCTCACACAAGCATCCATCGCAAATCAAAGCACTTCCTACCTGAGGATAAGCTCATACATAGCACATGGCTCAATCCAGAGTCCAAAGTGCATATGCTGGGGGAAACCCCAGTACAGTATTTTTGGGTCATCACAGGTAACAGGATGCAAAACAATGTATTCTATTATTGACGGGTTTATTTGCAATTAGAGTCAGTTTTCACTTGTTACAAAAATATTTTACAACAGCCAAATATATTAATTCTTAATAGTGTATTTTATTTCAGAAACTTTTCACCGTAGGATGTTGAAGTTTAAATTACGTTTTATTTACGTTGATATAAGAATTAAATTTGTCGTATGATTCACAGTGCTTGGTAAACTATTTAAAAATAGCTGTTTAGTAACATTTAGCTATGTTTCGTCTGCAAAAATTCCTACGTCGATAAGGAACTATAATTCTAATGTAGCCAGTCAATTTTGACTCGAGGGCAATTTGCTGCAGCCAAAAGCCAGCTGTTATACTGTGAAGGTCTTTTTAAGTTCATTGCTGGAATCTGATGTTATGTACAGCCAGCAGGATGGTTTTGTGAACAGTAACCCTAAATGTGATGGGTAAATTACTGACGATCAACAAGAGTTTCTATTGCTGTGCAAATGGCCAATGTTGAGAAAGGAAAACTATTTCAGTGACTATTATTTTGATTACATTTTGTGTTAAACTATGTATGCTGTATGTCTAAACAGTATTTTCGGTTACGATTTAAATCAGAACTTATTATTTCCTGGGTGGGGCATTGTCACAGGCAGTGTTATGAACATTATAATGAAGCTGGAAAGAATATCATGTTCGTTATTGTTTTTGAATACACTTATAAACTTTGGCTTGGAAAATAAATTAAACAATTAAAACATGAATGAGGTATTTTAAAATGTAATTAATAACTTGTACATATGATCAATGTGTTATAAAGCATAAACAAGTAAGACTAATGTACCGTAGTGTATTAATATTCTAGTGTTCATGAATACGAAATTCAACAAAGTAAATCAGTTTTGCTATTCTGACAGAATAACAAATACGAACTAAATACTTAAATGCTCTCATACCTCTTGATCTTAATACATATGTACTGTATATAAGAAACATGTTGTGTAAATCACTCTCTGATGCTAGATTAACTTCTTTATATAAGTTACATAAGTATTATTTGTGATTGATCATCACAAACATAATTACATATTTTAAGAATTTGTTGGTGTGCTCTGCTTACTTTAATAGACTTGTTCTTAATTTTTTCATATATGTATAGGATTTCCTGGCACAAATAGCAACCAAAAACTTATTTAACCAATTCTAAAACCAGCTGCAGCTCAATTGTTCATCGTTTGACATTTTCAGTTATAGCATGTAAGTTGTTTGACAATTGCAAAACCTTTACAACGTTTGACTTAGAAAAGCAATAATGGCGCTCGTGGAGCTCTTTATGTGGTCCCTTGCTGAAGTTCACGTAAGATATTATAAATTTAAAACTATATTTTATGCTACATATGTGAGTTAAGTGTTAGTATGTTTGTAAAAATTATTGTAACTAAAGAAACAGACCAACTCGAGACAAGGTCCAACATAGTTGTTTTTTTTTATATGGAAATACAATTGATGTAATACTTTTTTAAGTTTCATAATGGATTATTTTTGTTAAAATACTTCAAAATACGAACGTCAACCAGGAATCGTTCGCAATTCACTATTAAGAGCTCTGCTTGATCAGAGCTGTCTTGTGTTTTTTGAGGCAAGAGTTCAAGGGAGTGATAAGTGCAACACTGACGAGTATTTCAAGTGTGCAATTGTCTGTCGATCCTAGCTATTCATTCTGTGTTGTGTCCTTACGTCGTTTTCCTATATCAGGTTCAATGGGCATTCTTTCATTTTTATTCTCCATTTCTCCGTCCCCTTTAGGAATGTTCACTGCGTGCATGTGCAATTATAATCTACATTCAGAATTTCTTGCAGTCTGTGATATTAAATTATTTTCGATACTTTTACTATACTACGTAGATTCACCCAAAGCACTGGAATGATAGTTTGTCTGACCGAAACTGATGGTCAAGAAAACCGACCATTAAACATATTATGGAGTCAAACCTGAAGTGTTATGAATTTATTAGAAAACAATATAAGCTGCAAATTTTTTTTTTCCGCTGCTTCCATGTTAACACAGAGCGGAAGAAAACTTGAACAATCCCTATGCAAAATAGGAAAAACCAAAATATGTTTTCCCCTATCGTAGTGCTTAAAAGACCATTTAGGCTATAGCACATAACTACGTACTATGCAATGAAAAGTGCAGTTGACTGAAATTGTGTACTTTTTAAGTCTCCAATTAGTTCTAATAAAGTAAGAAGAGTAATATTTTTGACTACAACATGTAAAGTCAGAGAAGGATTCTTTTAATTGGATATTATACATTAAACTGTTATTGACATCTAATAAAACACTGTCATGCCATATGTCTGTAATATCTGACCATTGTAACAATCTTGCAATTACGGAACTGACTAGGGCGCTAAATATGGTATACTTTATAAAGGTATTTTAGTTTATTTAATTTCATAGTTCTATAATTGAGTTGCATTTCTGACGGGAAATGTGCTGATATGGAGATTAGTAAATATTCTATCGACGATGACCTAGTCAGGATTCTATTTTTGAGATTGTCCTCTAATGCCACTCTCAAACGTAGCACTTTTCAATCCTAATGTATAAGTGCAGACATTTAATACAAAAATACCAGTTTGTAGAACATAAATATATAATAACATAAACAATTTTTAAATGTTTAAGTGGTATGCCACATTTTTTAAACTTTCGCTACGTTCCGAGGTGTGCTCAGGACTCAAGAACAACTCACGTTCACTTTCAGTAACACTGCTCTTGAACCTGTAACCTATTAATTATCTTTAGAAAGAGAAGGAAATGATTCACTTGTTCAATGACCAGCATGTTATAATACACTGTTCTGTATACATGTATACTTCTTTTACTGTGTTCGACAAAGTGTCTACAGTTCTGCAAATACTGTTAAATAAATGCAACAAAATGAGATGCACACCAGCATTTTCAACTCTGTGAGTTGTGTGTTTTATTTCGCGAGCTGCAGCACGCCTAGATTTGCAACTGTGTTTGGCGCCTACAATTTAATGTACCTGCAGAACATGCCGAACATACCCGAATGGGACTTTGAAATATTTTGGGCTCCAAGAGTTCGCTCATTTATTCTGAACAGCTGACAATTATTCTCTACACATTCCTTCATTAATTATGTTCTAAGAATATGGCCTCTCCATCATGAATTATGTCTCTAAGAGTATGGCCATGTGCGCGTGCCTACCTATCTTAAGCATCCTTTAAACACGTTACCTTAACCAACTCGATCATTTCAGGGACACAAATAATACACGCACCATCAATCTTTCCAATATTTTAAGCAACCATTGATTGGTACCATTTAATATAACAATGATAACACACGAGTGCATGAAAATCTCTATGACCTACAAGTACATAGGCATTCTAACGGTAGGGTAGATCTGCATGGATCCGGCGACGAGATTGAGTTGAATATTAAGAGTTTTTGAGGGCCGGTAAATCTTTATCGCATGATGTTCTTGGCCAGTTTACACGGTATCAAGTAGATCCCATGTAGTTTTCATAATCGCCTTTAAGCATCCTTTGATAACAAATTACCTTAACCAACGCAAGTATTTCAGGTACACAAATAATACACGCACCACAAATCTTTTCCAATATTATCATCCATTAGTACTTCATAATTTAACAACACACAAAATGATATAAAATTGATATGCTCTACAAATACATAGATCGTCCAACTTAATTAGTGCCAAATGCATACAATCTCACTAACTGCCACCATTCAGACATCAAATTATTGACTCATTGTTGGGGGCCGCTGTGGCAGAATGGTCAGACAATTCACCTCCCACCAAGGCGATTCGGGTTCAATTTCCAGCTGGGTCTGTTCATACATTTTTGCATGTTAGAATTGTGCCTGATGATGTCATTGGTATCAGGGATCTCCCGTTTCCCCCGTCCGTTCATTCCGGCACTGTTCCATGCTCACTTCATGTCATTTCTCACCGGCACTAAAGACCTTGATGTTAAAGGCTAACCAAAATCTCTCACTCATGACATGTTGCACTATCATGTATATTTCCCATACACAAACATTATAATAATTCAGCAGCGTTACATATAATAAACATCATGTCACAAATAGTTCATGGTATATACTATTACATTTTTCTAGTATAATGACCACACTCACCATTTTACTACCCGTTCAGTTTCTAATTACATTTTCTTTACACTGTCCTTATTTTTTTTTTTTCATACTGACCCACTAATACACAAATGATGCAATGAATACTTTCTGGTAACTTGTCCTGTCCTTAGCTTCAATCCTCACTGATGACAGTCAAATACAACAATTGGGGCACAATATTTCGTTGACTTCGTTGAAATTTAAAACAATTCACACAGATTGCGCCCGGTAGCACATTCAATTTTGACAGACCCACTGTTGGCAACTTATAAATTGGGCTGATCCTACCTTAACTCCTAGTGAAAGGGAATTCCATTCCCTCTGGCATGTGTGTCGCTGATGTTGTATTTTGGTGGCTCTCGTTTACACTACCTGTATAAATCCAGGAACCAAATCTCACATCTAGGCTGCATTCTAGTACATCCCTTCCAAGCTAAAGAACTCAATATATAAAATCAGATCGCGATTACTAATTTGAACACTGCCAGTGATCCAGGCCACTTTTTACTCGCAGGCACCCATGAACTGCCACTACTACTTCTATCCAATGCACCTGCACTCACAATTCTCTCAGTAGCAGGCTATCCAAGCGAGATCAGTTCTAAACTAACAACCATGTCTAACAATTTAGTAGACACGACCTGGCACTTTGGCGGCCCGCACCGTACAACTGCCAAACCAACAGCAACTCACCTCTCAAGACCACCTGCTTCCACTTTCCACATGCTCGCCTACCCCTCTCTGCCGAGAGGGAGAAGCGACAGTGGCGCAGACAAACGACTACCGACAAGAGCCGATGCCATGACTTCTGATGATAACAACTACACAATGGTGCTTCGCTGCCTCTACCTTAAGGTTGTTCAAGTGGGGAAAAAACATAATTTTATATTTGTATGAAATAGTGTTAGTTTTGTACACATTAATTGAGAGTACACATACTTCTAACGGAAAAAAAATTAGCTCATCTAGTTTTCCCGTAATGGCACTTCAAAATCAAAATTTGCATATTTTTCCTTCATACAAAACTTGAAAACCCATTGACATAATGAAATGGAAAAAATCACATCAAAACTACGTGTTACTGTCTATGGCTTGTAGCATATATAACCCGTTACAAAAAATGTTTATGTCAAATAAAAAATTTCAAAATTTTAAATTTTTTTTGTACTTTTAGAAATTTATTTTAAACACAAAAATATTTTATAATTGGTTTGTATATGCTTAAAGCCGTAGACGGTGATGTGTAGTTTTGATGAGATTTTTTCCATTTCATTATATTTACTGGTTTTCAAGTTTTGTATGAAGTAAAAATATGCAAATTTTGACTTTGGAGTGACATTACGGGAAAACTGGCTGAGCTAATTTTTTTTCGTTAGAGGTAAATGTACTCTTAAATAATGTCTACAAAACTAACTCTATTTCATACAAATATAAAATTATGAATTTTCCCCCACTCGAACGCCCTTAAGGGCACATTTCACCTCAGTTTTCAACGTCTTTTATTATTTTTATATTTGTACCAAATAATTTTTTTTTTTCCGTATTTTAAACATAAATTGTGATTAAATCTTCCTCTTAGGAAATTTGTGTATCTCTAGTAGTTTTTGCATAATGAGTCGTAAACGTCAAAATTTGCACTTTACGGTTTTATGTACGTCACTAAAACCAAATGGCTGTTCAAACCGAAAAAATGCACATTGTATAACAATGTTGTAGGCTATGATTTGACATACATAAGAACAAAATAAAGTAATTTTGTATTTAATAAAAAGTGCTGGATTATAAGATGAAAATTTTAAAATTTCAACAATTTTTTAAAAATAAATAAATATATATATATATATATATATATATATATATATATATATATATATATATATATATATATATATATATATATATATATATATATATATATATATATATATATATATATATATATATATATATATATATATATATATAGATAGTTTTTAGGGTGTATATGTTTTAAATCACAGCCTACAACATTGTTATACAGTTTGAATTTTTTTAGTTTGGACTGTCAGTTGGTTTCAGTGGCGTACATAAAACCGTAACATGCAAATTTTGACGTTTATGACTCATTACACAAAATCTGTGAGAGATACCCAAATTTCCTAAGAGGAAGATTTAATCACAATTTATGTCTAAAATTAGAAAAAAAATATCTAGCACAAATATAAAAATAAAAAAAGACCTCGAAAACTGAGGTGAACCGCACCCTTAACCTAACAACTCTGCCTGAGCCAGTCAGAGTTCTAGCAAAAAATTAAGCCAAACATGGTAGAGTTCAGTATTAGTGTCAAGCTGCAGTTTTAGCATAGTGTAATAACCATTAGTAAATACATTTGGAGTAGACCTTCCTTCATTGTATGATATCATATTACATAAATCATTGGTGCACCACCAATTATGATCAGAAAAATTACTTCCCTCAGACCGTGATAGAATGATTGTCAGCTGTTGTAAAATGAAATGTACAGTAATTTTTAGCCATGTTAGCTGCAAAACTTACATTTTAAATTTGTTGAATCATTTGTAATAAAAAATATGTTTTCGATTCAGAGCTGACAACGTAAAGCAAACAAGGGTGTAACTGTGGTCAAATATCACAAATGCATAGCATTTCGTCTCGCAGTGAATTTATTAGAGGGGGAAAAAGTAGCATATTTATTTACTTTAGACAGAGTACAATATCAGTATGTATTGAAGTATTCTTTACGTGATTTATGGTTACACGTTACATTGGCATTTCCTTTTTACTGAGTTGTATGTTGGCACAGATATTTAGGCAAAATTATTATAATCAGAAATATTAGCAACAGTTATTTTTCATCCTGCTCCTGCATGAATCTGAAATGAACAACACAAGAATGTTATTTGGTAGTATTTTAGCAACAAATTAAAGAGAAAAGTAAGCTATTACAAGAAAATGCAAGAACCGGAAGCATGGCTGTACTTGTTGCGAAGTAGGAGCTCTTCAGCAAATTGACAGAGTCATGTTTTAGTCTGTAAAAGAAGTGCTGCATCACAAATGACATGGAATTATTATTCATTATGCATTCAGTCCTATGTAAAATAATTGTAACGTTCTATTTAGGTTTTGTGCAGCAGGTTTATATTTTTAGGCAAGTGAAGTAACAGTCATTCAAAAATTGTAAAAATGAAAAATAATTTATACACAAAATGCAAGCGCGCATACACACATAATGAGAGAGATAGAGATTTTAATATGTTAATTAACAAAATTATCTTAAACTAACAATGATAGTTGTGTTTATATTTATCTACATCTGAGTAGATATAATCACAACGGAATATTGTACGCACACTGGACTAAAGGCAGTGTTTGGAGGAATAACGTTATACATAACAGTAATAGTTAACTCCAACTATTCAAATCCAGGTAAATAAATAAATTATTAAAAGTTCGCAGGCTTTCACAGACATTGTTTTATAGGTTCTAGGCTTCTGGGTTATAGCCCCCTCATTGTTGTATTTCTTCCAGATGGTTCTGTGAACATTGCAGCCTCCATCTTCAGTGTGAAGTAGTTACATTTACGGCTGCTATAACTTCAGCGTAAATATGAAGGCTGTAAGGTTTACTAAAACGTCGGGAGAAATGTGACAATGACGCAACTTCAACCCAGAAGCCTAGAACCTAAATAAATTAATTGTTTAGTCACAAAATTTGATACTTGTTTGACACCACTGCCCTACTTTTTTTTTTTTTTAAATTATATATGTAATCTTGAAGTGTTAATACAAAATTGGATTGGGTAATAAACCAAAACATTCTGTTCCTGTATGTCAATTTTAGCGAGGAAGTTTTGTAATGGCTAATGATTGTGACAATAGATATGGTTGTGTTTTGGCAACTAACCACTCAAATCGGGCAACAGCTTAGTAAAAATGATGATTAAAAAATTGACTGTCCGATTCAGTCAGCCAGAGAATGAAACTGGTAGTTACTGTACTTGACTGCCAGATCAGGCCACCTGCACCTGTTATTTGAGACATCTGAGACACATTGTTGCCAAGCCTATATTGCCAACTGCAACTGAGCAGTAAACATGCAGCATCTGCGGAAATGAAATACTCGGGTGCAATGTGCACCATATATTTTCGACAATGTGGGTTTCAAAATATGTGATTTAACATTGAAGTACACAAACTATTATGATAAACATGTTTTATAATATGCTTTGTTTTAAGCAGGCTGTTGTACACAGTAAATGTAACTGATTTTTTCCTTCCCCAATTTGCACATGTTTCGGTTTTATAGAGGGCCAATTTTAAGCAGGTTTAACTGAATTTAATAGAAGGAACCAGTTGGCTCATTAGGAAAGAGGTACCATAATTGTTACACCCCCAAAACTTTCTCATTTAAAATTGAAATTATGGTAACAAAGCTGTTTCATTTAAGGAATTGACTTTTCTGTATCACTTACTGGTATTTACTTAATAATGGAGACATACAAAACAAATTCTACATTTGTATAATCGTCACAATGTTTTAAATTTGTCACATTCTTTCCTGATTCACCGTAGATCTTGTCATTGTTATCAAACCTTGTTGATACACAACCACATTGCCATAAAAATTCTTGCACACATTTTTGTATTTTACTGGCAATTTCATTTAAAAATGTCATTTGTTTGCATCACAGTGCGTATGTATTTTATTTGTTGAGGTTCATTTATAATAGCCATGTCAGTAACTGAAGGCTGCAAAAGTTTTAGGCTATAACACTGGATCAGGCAGTAGGTAAAGTCATAATTGTTTTTACTTTCTTCCGAAACTATTACTGTAGCTTAAGTTTTTCTAAGAGGGTTTAGTTATGCGTGGATTCCAAAGGCTCTAGGTGCACTTGGAAAAGTAGTTGTACTGAACGGAAAATTCTGTACTGGTTTAATAAAAAGGAAACAAATTTTACTGATAATGACCCTCTCATTTCTTGAAATAATTCAATAGTGGGCTGCACATCAATGAAGTTCAAGCTCTTGTCTAGTACAGTATGCCACAGTATGCCATTATACCTTCACCCATCCAAACTTTGAACCAACAGCAAGAAGAATAGCCTTTTACTGACTTAACTCTGCAAGACAATATTGAACAGAAGAGTGAGGGCCTATTGTGGCAACGACCAATTAATGAACTCCTTCTGCAGCTCTGTGGGATGCATAGGATTGTAGTGAGATATGTTATTGTGTTATAACTGGAAATTGCAGGGTCTCTATTGATAAATGAGTTATTGCAATGTGCAAAAAAAGAAGTATGTAGTTTGTGTCAAAAAATATTTAGCTAACCTTGCAATTTTTTTAAGAGTAACCGAGAAAGAAAACATTTCTGCGAATATTTGAGAATTTTTTAAAATTCTCATATGATGTCCAATAAACATTTTTGCATTGTTGTAATAATTGCAATTTAGCATAACTGTTGATGTATTATTAACTTGGGTGACTGTACTTGAAGGGACAAGATTATATGGTTAGGGCCCGGTAGTTTTCGCGAAAAGATTTTTGCACCACTTAGTTTCAGTGCCTTACCTGCGCACCTGCATCTCTGATTTGTGGTTAGTGATTGGATGCCGTAACATACAACGTCTGGAGGTTAAACCCGCAAATCACAGACGTGTTGTGTCACAGTTATCCATGTAGTGAATGGCACAGTCAAGTAATTAGGAACTCTGCACAAAACCACTCTGCCAAAAATCATGAAGTTGAGCTGCAGGTGTACACGTAAGACACTGAAACAAAGTAGGGCAAAAATATTTTCGCAAAACCTACCTGGCCCTATCATATTGTTGCATGCTGTGCTTCTGAAGGCCGGGTGCCTGGAAGCTGTGTTGAAACACCTTATGGACTAGCCCATGACTCACAAGCCAGGTGGCTACGTGATGGGAATCCCATCGAAACTACATCATAGAGACCTTTACCAACTGCCCTTTTACCCTACGAGGCCGGCCCACGAGACTCAAGTCACGTCCGAAGCATGATGTAATGTCTATTTCTAGACCCCTGTAATGCTGTGATTCCCCGGAGTTTGGCCGGAGTATAAAAGACCCGAATCAACAGATTTGAAAGAGTTCGCTATTGCTGCTAGAAGAAGGTGCTATGCTTGTGGAGAAAGACTGATGAAGACATTTTGGCAATGTTGGAGTCTACTTCGAGGCTGCAGGCACATACCTTCGGAGCAGTAGTGGGCGAAACAAGATGACTGCTGCTGCGGGATGGCAGACAACAAGGAGGTATGTGATGGGAGTCGAACTGAAGACCTCAAGAGTGAAGACAGTGGTACACTTGGGGTACTGTGCAGCACATGGTGAGCCATCACCACTTCGGACTGTTAAGGTTGTACTTTGTCACTATTTGAGAGACTACTGATTGGATATATGACTGAACTTTTATTGTATTTTGTAGTCTTTGATTAATGGTAAATATTTTTGTGCTTTAATGGTAAAAGTTAATTAACGTTTCTGTGTCGCAGTAGTAATTGTATGGATAATTAAGGGTGTAGTGAAAGTTATAGTTGATTGCTGTTTTGTGTATTTTTATAAGCTATGTGAGCTAGTAAATCAATAACTTATTTCAACTCTTTTGTTTCTAATTATAAGACCTCTATCCCAAAGAGTCCAGATTATTGCCCACATGTAAAGATTTGCTAATCTTGTAACAATATATAATAGTGACAAAACCAAAATAACACTGAAATGCAGGTAAATACGTGGCCAAACACCGAAAATCAGTTATTATCAAGAAATAAAACAAAATAACCCAAATCATTCTATTTGTTTGTAGTACCTTACTTATCTCTTCTAAAAAAAAAAAAAAAAAAACTAATTTTGATTGTACTGATGGAAGGAAATACAAATTGTATGAAAATTTTAGAATTTATACTGAGTAAATTTGAAGGTTCATTGGCCTGTTATTTCTAAGATGTGTATTTTCAAAGCATAGCATTCTAAATATTATATGTGACAATTTAACGTGTGTATCTTGTTAAGTTATTATCCATAAATGTTGTTAACAGAAATGCAAGCAATAATATAAAAATCTAAATTTTTAAAAACCAGAGGCCTAAAAATAAAACCACAAAATCCTGTCCCTAGTAATTGGTAATAGTTTGTGATTTGATAATTTAAAGTTGTTCTCCAGCTCAGTAAATTTACACCGTAAAGTTCCAAAAATGTACTGTAGAACTCAGATTTAGCTAAATGCCTCGGGAGCCGAAAATGTTTACTCTAAATCGATGTTTTGTTAAATTCAACTTCATATTTTTTAAGAAACAATGTTTTGTCGGAATTTTAGATAGTTAAAAATGCCTGTTAGCAAAAAACAACAATATACCGCGTTACTATCATGGTAAGCCACAGCTGTGAAAACTTTGGTGAATAAAACTTAAAATTTCCAGTGGATGCACGTTGATCGTGCCGCCCACACGCCATGAACATGTAAGAAGTGATGTCTAACACTGCCTAGCCGTCTATCTTTCCGTCTCTCTCCTGCTCCTTGAATAAAGTGTAAAAAATTACCATGAGAAATGTTTAAAAAAATTTTGCAATGAAAACGTTAATAAGTTTGTATGGCAAAAGTAAAATAATAATTACGCACGACAGCAGCCATTGTACCTCATAGGCCACAGCGCTTGTTCAACGAACAGGTTACTGCTCGCTAAAATTACTTTTTGCATTCAAGTGTTTTTTGGCATCGTTGAAACACATTTATGTTTACAGTAGTAAATGTATTTTTATAATTACGCTGGTTTTATCATGGGACGTAACAGAAATAATTGCATTGGACACCACTGCATTCTATCGGTTATAGAATTAATCTATAGAACAAGCTGCATTGTTGCGCTTTCTGACGGACACACGAAGCACTATCTGTGTGTTAGTTTCCATGCTGTCCACCGCCACACCGTGTAGACTGGGTACCTAGATGCTCGTTCACTCACCCACCAACAGGGTGAGGATCTAGGCGCGCACTTGTTATGCAACACAGTGTCACCTGCTTGGCCGTGTGCACTCAGCTCGAAGTCACTGACTTCTGCCGCGAAAGTTATCAATGAATTTTACCGATTTTGTTGGTTTCTTGACATATGGTGTAAGACTATTTACGGAGAAATAATTATATACTGTGGCCAGTAAAAGTATTTTAATAGACTTTCATTGCAATTTGTATTCCATTTTATCAGTTGCATTATTCTTCCATACATTTTTGGTTATTTTTTGAAGGTTCCTAAAAATCTTTTTGTTAAATCACTGTTTTCATTATTCCATAGTTCATCAAATTGGGTCTCCTGTCGTACACTTACTTAGTCATGTGGTTTATTATTATTAATGGTCATAAATGTGGATTAGGACGCTGCTCATGTTTATTGGCTATTAGCAATAAGTTAACATTTTCCATGATTGTGATCAGTGTTTAGCGTCTCCATGATTGTGATCAGTGTTTAGCGTCTCCATGATTGTGATCAGTGTTTAGCGTCAAGAATTTTCAAACTTAAATATTCTGCTGTTGCAGGTTAAGATAAACGTGAACTGCTTCAATAACAAATAAATATGTTTTTGGTGGCCTCAGAAGGTGAATTTTTAGATCAGTAGTTGTAACCATTGTGCCTATTATACAGTTGCCCCACGCACAGCATTTTTGTGGTAAAATGTCAGAGGACAAAATCTGGCCAGAAAAAATTTAAGCTGTCTCAAAAAGCGCTCTCTTTTCAGTACATAATGTAGGTTATAAACCCAAAACTTTTAAACACGCAGATAAGGAACTATTAATTTCATTTTCCACTGCATTAGAAAATCAAGTTTTTAAATATCACTTCTCAGTTACACAAAATTTAACTATCTCAAGTCACAATATCAGTTTGTAAATACTGTTAATCACCAACTAACTCTCAAATTGCAGAGTATATGTGATTAGTGTGTTGTTTCCTATTTCCAAACCAAACACACATCAGGTAGTTTGAACTACAAGGCACAGAGTACATTACATGTTAAGCCTGCATACCTGCAGTAGCTCAATCTGTTTCATCACAGATTGCAGCATGATACCTAACGCACATCACTGACATTCATAAACTGTTCTTAGATTTTGCGCCATTACATTCCATTCTTGGACTGCCAGCATTATCTTGGTACATGTGTTTAAATATGTTTATAAGTGCCATTTTTACACTATGATTGCAGGAAAAAAAGTTTTCTTGTTTTATTTTAGAGCCCTCTTCAATTTGGTGCCCGGTGAGATGGCCTTGTTCATTCCACCACAAGGCCAGCTGTAGTAATAGATTTTATTTTATTTTGAATATTAGTGGCGGCCTTGAGTTTCAAAGACTCATTATCAGGGCGTGCGCAAAGCAGATGCCACAGGTGCACTCTCGTTAAAAGCTGTATCATGGATAAATGGGTGATTAAAATAAAAAACTACGATCACAACAAGAATTCTACTTTGAAGTGTCTAGACACTCAGCTTGAAACCTGTAAGTTATTTTTCCTTTAATATGCAATGCTTTATTTTTATTTTGTGGTTGTAATGGAAGTTAGGTAAGTGTGTTAGCGTAAATGGCGTTGAGACGATGCTGTTGGCCAAATACACTAAATCATAGACTATAACAACAAATACGATACGTGGTAAGCCAGTGGTGTCAGAACAGATTGCGTGCTGGAAGAATCAGTTTTTTTGCACAATCACTGCAATTGAATTGTGCGTCTTCCACAAGGTTCATAGCATTCCCATGCCTGTTATGTGATTTAAACATTATTATGTGAAACATTGTTATTTAAATAACACTTAAATGTATTCCAATACACTGCTTTCTTCACAAACAAACAGTTGGACAATCATATTTATTTAAATAATGTGAATTTTAACTTTATCTTCGTAAAGAACAGTTTTGTGTGTTCTCAGTGCCATTGCCCCAATCATAATATTTCTTTAAATCAAAATATTGAATTAAGTCAAATGATGTTGAACTTAATTTTTTCGGTCATCCTTCTGAAAACCATCCACAGCCAGGCATTGAATATTCGACGGGTACATATCTGATACAAATGGACCCTCACCCGAAAAATTTTATATTTAATGAAATTTACATCAAAAGTGTTGTTTTAACTTTGTATTTCACTTTGAACAATGTCGGCTTGTACATGACGAAGGGTTGTATTTTGTTTATTTATTTGTACAATTAGTGCGTACTAAATAAAAGACAGTCGTAATGATTTAACTGTTGACTAACTTTATTGCAGTATTTAATACATTATCAACAATGCCTGTTGCTAGCTGCTCAAGTGAAAGATATTTTTCATAGCTTAGTATCATAAAAACAAAGCATGGGTTTACAATGTGTCAGGAATGCTTGCAACACTTTATGATTCCATTCGTAGAGCAGAAACTGGCTGCATGTGCAAACACAGATACTGTCATAGACAAATTCAAAAACATTGTTCCATTTTGTCGCTGGATGACTCTTTTGTATTACAGAATCTTAACGTTTAGCAGATTTCTCTGAGAATTTTAAAATGTTAATTTGGACTTGTTTATGTGTTTTCAAATGGGTTTCTGAATTATATTGTCTGTATATGGGTTCTACTACTAATAACCTATTTCCTTCTCTTAACCGGGGGTGGTACGTAATTCAACGCTAAAAGCATTGTAGGTTTCTTGAAGCCAATTTGCGAAAAGTAAACAAAGGCAATCCTAGACAATAGTTTTAGCCAACGTTTTAAACAGAATTGTTTCCAGTGTTACGAACTTCTGAGGAACAATCTCTGATTCCGGAACCTTGTGCATTTAACTGCGGCGCAAGAGATCACACGTAACGAATTAGTAATTTTGGATAAATATTTACTCATAAAGTTGGCAAATACCATTATTTAGGATTGTCATTGAGTATTTTATCCATATTGGCTGCGAAAAAAGCGTAGAAATCAATTGATGTTTTCAGTATTTATTTATCTATCACACACTCTGAATCGTGCAAAAAAGTTAGGCATAGTAGATAATGTATTTGCCGACAAAAAAATTTTATTGTTCTTGTAACTCTTATGCCTTTAATATGAAAAAATGTTATTTTTTACCATTTTTTTTGTCTCTCATAAAGGATGTTGTGGTGTTATCTGGCACCATCATTACACAAGTCTTGCGCATGCCTATGCAATACATACGTGATTTGGCACCTTGAAAGTACTTTCTTATTTTACGTGTAAGTAAAATTTTTACTGTTGGTACATTTTGTGGGACAGTATTCAGCCTAGCGACAAATTCAACTTACTATTATAACTCTTTTATTTTATGACAACTGGCAGCAATGTACACAAGTAAGTTTCATTCCTATTGCAGTTGCTATGTTTATGGCCCTCTCCACTGTGTCTTAGTGGGGCGGCTGTGGTCGAGAGTTCAAATCTCTCGCCTCCCACCAAGGTGATCCGGGTTCGATTCCCGGCGGAGTCGGTTCCCAGATTTTCGCATGTAGGAATCGTGCCGGACGATGCGTCGGTCGGTGGGTTTTCTCGGGGCTCTCTCGTTTCCCCCACCTTTCATTCCGGCTCTGTTCCATACTCACCTCATGTCACCCCTCACCAGTGCTGAAGACCTCGATGTTGGGAAGTGCTGACCAAAATCTCTTACTCACTCACTGTGTCTTAGTTTTCTTGTGGTGAATACCACATAGTTCCAAATTATTGCAACATAAATACTACTTTAGGTTTTCATTCTTTCTTTTTTATTCATCTATCACTCTTCTTGTGTCTTATTTTGCTTGTGCAGTGATTCCAAATTCTCCCTCATGATTTTGTTTTTGGGAATGACTGAGACTGACCTTGTTAGCCAGAATTCTATACTTGCTCTTAATTTTGCATGTTCAGCAGTGAAGGTGTCTAATTTATCGGCACTTAACATCTGGAGTATTAGATTGTTTGCTTCTTTGATTTTTGGGCACACTAATCTCTGATTTTGAAGTGTCTTTCAACTCACTGTCTTACTTGTTACATGGTCCACAGTACCATTCTCTCGTCTTATTTTGTATTTTTTTAGAATACTTTATTTGATAATTTAGAAACGCTTCTCCTGTACATTTTTTACATGTACCGCCGCACTAGATACATCTCTTACCTGTTGTGAGTCATTTTTCACAGCATTTAAATAGTGATACTTGCTCTTGGCGCCATCTTGCTAGACACTGGGCTATTATTTAAAAGCTCCACAAAGAAATCAACAAAGTATAAAATCAATTTATAAAATAAAATCTATACTTTTTCGAATGACAAAATTTTTACTTGGTTCATGTTGGTGGAATTTTAAGGAATTACGTTAAATCCCACCAAAAGGTAATGAAAAGTAGCATGGAAGAGTTGTCTTTTGCAGTTTGGTGAAATCACTACAGGTTAACCGAATTCTTATTGAACACTTAAAAGCAATTTCAAGTTTTAAGATGAAAGGAGTTTAACTTAAGCCTGAATGTTTCTTAAATTTGTGGAATATTTTGTCATGAGTGGTTATGCAGGGGTTCGGAATTTGTCCAGACTTGTTGCGGCTATCACAGAACTTTTGTTCAACTGCTTGTGTAAAAAATGCACTAGCCAATGGTAAGACTCTCTTTAAGCAAAAGTTTCTTGAAGGTCCAGGTAAGGAGCAGCTTGGATGGCTGAGATTTTACTCCTTGGTTTATGCCCACCCCGTATGGAATCTGGGACATGCATGGTCTTCGACCAGAAGAGTCAACTGAACATCACAACTTTATCATTCCACACTGAATGTCCTGGTGTAAGGTAAGGTAACTGGCCTTCGTGTCTCGTAGACAGCGAGGTCGTTACAGAGGGGGAGATGTAGCTTGAACTGTTTTAACTGTACACCTTCAAAGTTTATTAAGGGAAATGTAGTCTGAGGTCATTGGTTGTTGTCATAACGTTGGGACAGTGTGAAGTTAGTTCATCTTGGAACTGACCCAGAATGAGGGTCGCTGAGGTTACCATTGGGAAGTCATAATATTGTTCATAGTATTTTATTTTAAATGTAGTAATACCGTCCTTTCTCCTTTTGCCTTTGTCTGATAAGCATTTTAATGCAAAAGGGCCCAGGAGCAACAATCCCAGTAACTATTATAAATTAGGTTCTGTTGATGAAGAAATACGATTACCCTGGCTACACAATGCTGTAGATAAGGTAGTTGTTTGTTTCAATGACTGAAGATCTGATTTATGTTTCTGAGTATCACTTCAGTGTTATATAATTTTTATTTTCATAGTGAATGTCTCTATAAAATTCTAGTTTTTTGGTCTAGTTTCTCTCCTTTAAGTACCATTCTTTAAAGCTCTACCATTTCTTTTCAAGCTGTGTCCTTAGCATTTATATTTGATTAATGATTACTGTGACATTGAGGAACACTGCTTTTATCTTAATTTGTGTCAAAAGGAATGCTGTACTGTACATACTAAGTAATAGCAAACAAATAAATTTTTTTTTGTATAATCCTCCTTTCAAAAATTCATTGCGTACAATGTTCGTCATCAAAGTGTTTGAGAGAATAACAAACTGTACATATAACAGGGTGTCTACTAGGTCACTAAAGTCACAGAAGTCCCAAAAAAGTCACGAATTGTGAAAAATGTCACGAAAGTCCCACAATAGTCACTAATTTGAAATATATTTTGGTATAAGTCACAAAAATTATTTTTGTGTGTTTGATTCTTGTCGAATCATTTGTCAAACGTGCATGTTTACGCTACTAGTATTTTGCATGCACTGTGCAAGTAAAATAAATAATTAGTTTGTATATCAGTTATCATAGTCATTGTCATAAAGACAATTGAAATTTATGTATATATTGATTATAGATTTTAAAATTGGACATGCTTCCCGCTCTATATTGTAGGAAACATAATGAAAATTGTCGGCCGTGTTGCACTATTAATTAATTCTGTTTGAACAGTTTTTCAAGAAAAAGTCACCAAAAAGTCACTAAATTTTACTTTTACAATCTGGTAGACACCCTGTATAAGTTCAGTGCTCAGTGGAAATGTGTGTCAGCGTTGGGGCATTCAGTTTGCCGTAACAATTTTTTTTTTCGTAGATAAGAATATTTACTTTTTCTTGATGCTAAAAGGGGATTCAGTGGTGTAGTGGTTCGGCCATTCACTTCCCACTATGGTGTTATCAGTTTGATCTCCAGTGGGGTCTCCTAGTTTTTTTTTGTGAGTGGGAAGTGAGGCATATGTTGCTATTGGCTAGCTGGTTTTCTCTCTGTACTCCCATTGTCCACACCCTTTCATTCCACTGTCGTTCCGTACCTACCTCATGCCATCCTCACCAGTGATCAAGGTCTTGATGTTAACCATTAACGAAAATATCTATTTGGGGCTGATGTAGCTTAACTACGATGGTCCTGAGTTGTCCATTGTGCAGTCATTGAATGTGTGAGATGGTGATAGTATAAATATTTATTTTTCAAAGGGAGAGAAAGAAGTACTACTAATGTCATGCTTTGTCCATTGTAAGGTAGCAGCAGAAGTAAACATTGCATTGAATAGTTTACAGTGGGTCTCAGACTGGCAACTTCACGTTATGACTGTGCTAGAATATACATAAAACCCTCTTTAGAAGTTCCCACTGAAGAAGTTTTCACCCTTAATAAGTTTAGATAATTTTTACCATGTCTATAAATACAATATAAATTTGATCCGTTAAGGGCGCAGTTCACCTCAGTTTACAATGTCTTTTTTTATTTTTATATTTGTACCAGATATTTTTTTCCTTATTTTATACATAAATTGTGACTAAATCTCCCTCCTAGAAAATTGTGGTACCTCTCATAGTTTTTGCATAATGAGTCGTAAACGTCAAAATTTCGACTTTACAGTTTTATGTACACCACTAAAACCAACCGACATACCAAACCGAAAAAATTCACAGTGTATAACAATGTTATAGGCTATGATTTGAACTATATAAAATAAAAAATTAATACATTTTTGTATTTTTAAAATATTTTTGAAATTTTTAAATTTTCATTTGAAAATTCTGTATTTTTTATTAAATACAAAATATTTTGTTTTTTGTTTTCATGTGTGTCATTTCATAGCCTACAACAGTGTTAAACACTGTGAATTTTTTTCGGTTTCGTATTACAGTTGGTTTTAGTGGCGTACATAAAACCGTAAAGTGCAAATTTTGACGTTTACGACTCACTACGCGAAAACTATGAGGGATACAACAATTTTCTAATAGGAAGATTTAGTCACAAATTATGTCTAAAATAAGAAAAAAAATATCTGGTACAAATATAAAAATAAAAAAAGACATTGAAAACTGAGGTTAACCGCGCCCTTAAGAAGTTTTCCTGATGAAGAAGTTTTCATTTTGCAGTCCCTTCAGAAACTTCATAACAGGGTTTTACTTTAGTTTGTATTTTGCAGACGTACACTCAGGAATATCAACCTTGTATTTTTAGTCACTGGTACAGTGATGGGTCAAAATGAACGACTCACTCACTAGAGCGGTTCGCGACTCGCGACCCCCTCGATTCGAAGTAATCAATATTTGAAAGTCAAGAGTTCGTAATCGACCTCACAGTCACTATGTATGTTTACGTTTCTGGGTAGGATGTAAGGAAACTGTAAGTGTAAGATTTAATTATTGCATTATTTTTGATATGCAGGCCGTTTTCGAAAAACATCAAGTCGGTAGAAAATTCAGATTTTTTTTCGTGACCTTGAACTTCTAGAAAGTATGACAGCATTCACAGGAATTAAATCGTTAATCAAATAATAAAAAAATTAATTTAATTTAAGTAAATTGTTGCATATAATTATAGCAGTGCAGAGTAGCGAGCTGCTATTGGCTCGTTCGTGTTAAGCAGCGCAAATTTGCTATTTACTCTCAGATCATTCATTGGCAAGTTTTTAATTAGTACACATTTATGTTCTTGGCTCGTCATTCGTTCCCGAATGACAGGAAAAAGAAAGGCTCTTTACAGCTGCGCACATCCATTCTGCACATCCGTTCTGCGTACATTCCTTCCCCCTCTTACTCCTTTCCCCAAAAGCAGGCAAGCTGTGCAGTGGCGAGTTGCTCTGACTCATCAGCTCCTCGTCTCTTCCTTTAGAGCGAAATGACTCTTTTGAACGACTCTCTGCCAAGTGCGAGCACTCGGGAGCTAGCTCTTTAAATTGAGCTGGTTTGACCCATCACTACACCGATATCAATTCCTAAAATTATATATTTAATTTAAAGCTATTTTGTGCAGCACAAATAGAAGTGTTTATTGGTTAGGAATGTTGTTAATCTTTTTTGGTTAGCAGTTAAACACATCACGAAACGTTTAATCAACCACCTGAAATTATGATATAGCAGCTTGCAGATTAACTTTTTATACATTTATTTATTTAAGTGGGCTTTATATCTGTGTTACAGTCATTGTCATGAGGGACTGTTACACTCAACTTTGCAAAGTACAGGAACTGAAAGAGGAATCGACCTTGGCCAATGCTAAGAAACTATCCCACCACTTGTCTGGAACTATTTCAGGAAACAAAGGGAAACAGAAATCAGGATAACCGGAGGTAGAAAATGAATCTGGGAGAAGAGTGCTGTAGCTAATGCAACAACCTTGCAGCACACATGGTCACAGGTATCCAGTGTAGGACAGACAGAATGCTAATAAAAGACTCGTACATGTGGCAGTTGTGAAGTAGTTGACCCAACACACATGTTTCGTGTGGACTTCCTTGCCTATGTTCCAACTGTATCATACTATACTGTGTTGGCTACTCATATTCATTTGAAATTCGACCAACTGTTTTGATATTTCTGCAGTTTGTCATTGTTTATATATTTAATACCAAGATTGGTATACAACCAACCAATTAACATACGCAATGAAATCTCATTAGTAGGGACTTCTTTTTATACAAAGTTCTTTCTAACCCAAAATGGTTTCCTTCATCTTTGGGATATGAGATTAATGTAATTTTAATAGGTATGGTTTTAAAAATTTTTTTGTACAACATAAATTATTGTCAGCTAGTAGAAATTCGACGTTTAGAGATGATGAAAAATAGTTTTTAATTGCTTTCTTTGTAGCTTTTATTTTTGGTAATGTAGCATTAATTAACATTTATAATTTTTCCTCTATTATTACAAAAATAAATGAAATGTCGTTATGATGGAATAATGTTGGGTTAAACCATGAAATAAATTTCGGAGACTTGACAGGTTATAACAAACACCTGTTAGTACGAACGTCATTATTAAAAGATGCCAGAATTCAGGTCCCTTGAGGTTTGCATTACAGATGTTTCGCTGTACTTAATTATATGAAATGGAAAATAATATTTTTATAGCTGTGAGTCAGTGCACAAAATCATAAGTAATAACTTAGTGTGTACCGTACACATACAGATTGTGAAGTTTATTAACACCTTTGATATTTGTTTTCACAATGCTGAACTTAGGGTTATTTATTCCAGAGAACAAGGAAAATTATTTAACGTGATGTAAGTACACTTACAAAAAATTCATTTAAAACGCTTTGCCATGCTGTGTTTGTAGGTGAATTCACTTAGGCTATCATAGACACACACAGCTGTGAAGAAAATTTTTGTTACAGTAAGTGGACTCACTATAACATTGGGTTAGTGTGTTACGTTAATGTTCTTCTGCTACCATATTTAGAATGTACATGAACAGAGAGCAGTTGCACAGTTGTTATTATGGTGGGATGGCTCTGTGTGTGTCAGGGTACGACTGTACCTCGGAGAGCTGCTCGGACTACCCTTTGGTGCGGTCCACAAGCTGCCCTGGTCCCCTCCATTGTGTGGCCGACCCCACCCACCACTTTCCCGCGACCAGGAGCACCCTGTGGAGCTCCATTTGCACGCCCACCTTCTCAAGTACGTCAACGAGGGCCACAATGAGGACACCGAGATTGGCCAGCGTATCCTCTCCGCCATCAACAAGGTGTGTGACCTGCTAACTGTAGTATTGCTTGCTCATTTCTTGTCCTGCACTTCACTGTCTGGCTTTTATTGGCTCTAGCTCCAGTCCACAACTGGCAGTTGACCTGTCATCATAGTGTCCTTGCAAAAGGAGTGAGTAATAAGAATATTGTGGACATAATGCCATTGCAATGCTATGCCACCTCGGAAATGCAAGAGTGAGTCAAGAAAACATTAAAAGAACAAGTCAGGATTAATAATTTTTTAAATTTTTGTTTATGTTGACTACAGCCAAACTCAGCTTGTTTCTCTTTTATTGTTTTTCTTGTCTCACTCTTGGTTTTTTGAGACGTCATAGCACGGCATTAGCTTATGTCCACAATACTCAACTTAATCTCTTGCTGCACTCTTCACCTCGGCATGAAGCAGTTTTAAGATAGCGAGTCACCAACTGAAGAAGTAGTTTTCCAGAGTCACTTATGCCACAGTATTATCCTGCTTGCGAGGCACTTTTCTTGCATGTAGTCTTTTTATCATGCTGCGTGCAACCATGTGACTTTTACTTCTAATTTGTGGATATGATCTTTACCATAAATTTTATGGGGTTGCAGTATACCTACTAGATTTGTGTTCTTTCAAAATTTAAAGTTTTTTTCAAGTGAACTAGGAAATTATGTGATTAAGTGTTATTGTATTTTGTAATATTTTATTTCAGATTTGGTAATAAGTAACACTGGAGAATGTTTCACACAGTAAGTGTGTGCTTAAGGCAATTTTTTGTTATATCATATTGCCTATTGATTCGTTTGCCGTCATTTTAAATTTGAATGTGTACTCAATTGTGGAATTTAATTGGTAACATCTATAATGCCAAAAAAGTTACTGGTACATAATGGACAAATAACTATTAGGTGCAGTTGTTCGGTGACACTGATTATTACTGAGTAGGTTAAATTTTTTTAACTTAATGCCATCTTTCCAAGAACCTAACAATGTTTTTGTGTGTGGGTTGAACTGTAGTTCCTTAAGGAACACACACGTACACGAATGAGGTTATGTGAAATTTGTATGCATGTACAGATGTACAGTAGTAAGTATCCAGCTTAGAATAAAAAGAATAAGACACCAGATGAAGTGAAGAAAAAACATAATGATAAGCCAGTACAGTATTGGCTATTTTCTCCAGGAGTATAACATACATACGATTCTAGAAAGGTAGAGAAACTGGTAAAAAATTAATAAACAAGGTGTGTGAAAATGGTAATAAAACTGATCAAGAACAATTTGGACCATATAAACAGAACGACTGGATTGGATATACAACACATATGAAAATTGCAAAGGCTGAAGGTAACTTCAGACATAGAGACAAACAGATACCAATTCCTGAAACAATGCATTTGTTGTCTTTCAACAAAATACTACTTATAGAAAATTTCCTCTTACTGAAATCTGTGTTAAAAGATGGTTTACAAGGTTAACTCCTGAACTGCAACATTTGACTACAGTTGAATATACAAAATGTTGCTAAACTGCGACATGCGACTTAAGTCGAATATCAAATTAAATGTCTCTGTAAACACTACGTACATGTTTTACTTGCTTTAAACTTACAAAAAACTAACTATTTATGGAAAACTAATTTTATATATACAGTATATATTTTTTTTACATTATGTTGGCATATTAAAATTTTTTATCCTTCAGCGAAATAGTTAAGTGACTATGTGCTGAGGCAGTAATTATTTAATAGATTACAAGACGTGTTATTTTGGTCAGACTTCTTTAAAAAATGAGAACTTTTTGAAAGTATGAAATGTATTGAGATTACATCAGTGTTTGGTGGTTACAGGAGGTGGGCCCAGGCTGGATGCTGCAGACATTGGCATCACTGTACTGGCGTGCGAGAGGTAATCCACACCATGCCATAGGCTGCCTCGAGGCGGCGCTGAGCTCTGTGCCAGGGGAGTACCGTGACGTGCCACTGGTGTCACTCGGTTCTTTACTTGCTCGCCTGGGCCGTCTGGACGAGGCAGTCAGCCTGGCTCGGGAGGCTTTGCTAGTCAGCTCCCTCGAGGTGAGTCTTTTTATACCTCCTAGTACAATTTGTGTGTTACGATGAACGTTACATACATCTGTACTGTTCTGCTATTTTTTATCAACACAAATTATAAAACTTCTTTATTTTTATACTGTAACTTGCAGTCAGTGACACAGAGAGAGGGAAAGAAGGGCAAGTGGATAATTTACTTCCATTAACACATGGGTGAGGGGCAATGCAGGCTGTCTCAACCCTGAGTTCCGTGATTGAATTCAATATATAAATGGTAAATGTCTCTGAAACCATGAAAAGAAAAAAATATTCCGTGGTCTCACATAATTTACATCACAGTACAGTGAGACAAGTGACAGGTATGCTGGTCATATCTTTTTCCATTTAAAGCTGTATAGGTAATTTGTCAGGCAGCTACTAAAGTTGTCCCTCACTTGCAAATATGCTTTTTAAGAGCCATTTCCATTTTATCACAAGTTTATGTTTAATAGTTTGCTGTCTTTCGAGTTTTGACTGCACTGTGATTGAGTTTTTAGAGATTCATTGAGGAGTGTGATCATAATCTTAAAAGAAGCAGTCAAGCTGACAACTAAATAAAAATTTGTAATATTCCTCCTCAACACATTATAATGCTAATCTGAGGTAATCATACATAAGTGTGACAATGTTTATCTTTGCATCAGCCATCCACCCACTTCCTGCTAGCATCGGTGCTCAGTGCTCAGGGCAACTTGTCTGGGGCAGCGCACCACCTCAGGCAGGTGATCAGACTTGACCCCAGCTTTATCTCGGATGGCGTCGCTAACCGACTCCTGCTGGCCGTCTCGTGCCGTCACAAGTTTGGGCGTCAAGGTGGCCCTACCAGCTCAGATGACACTGAGCTCGAGGTCAGTCGTAGACATCTATGTCAGTCACTCCTGTGTTTTTCATTTTTAGTTGTATGAGTTCTGGTTTAATTTGGTTTTTGATGATAAACAAAATGTGATCTTATGCTAGTGATAAATCAAATTTAAATCTGTCATTTGAACAGTTTAAAGCTGAGTGAAGAAAATGCTTCACTTATTGATTGCAGTTTACAACTTTAGTTTGTTTTTAATGTCTCATGCAAGTAATATGAGTGCTGACACTGGAAAAACTTATGTATTACATCAACACCAAGCTGTTGTTACACTTCGAGGGACAGTGGTAAATTTGCATGTAACCAACAAAATATTTTTTTGTAAAATAGTTTAAAATTTAAGCCAGTGAAACTTTTTATTGTGTTACATGTTCATATATAAGCATATAGTACAGTATATACATATGCAAATGTGTGTGTGTCTATATATATATATATGTGTGTGTGTGTGTCTATATATGTACAGTATATAGAGGGTTTGATTTCCGGTCGGGTAGGTCAATATTTACGATTGCTTTTCCACGTTTGGGACTGAGTGTTGTGTTGTCCCCACATCCCCATACGGTAGAAGGCACTGGCGAACCTCCGAAGTTTCTTCCTCGTCTGAGGGTGTTGTGGTTGTCATCATCCGGCACGCTCTGGGATTCTGAACCTGCCTTCGGGCAGATCACCCATTGTCGTCATACTCGTTAAATACCTTTACATTTAAATTTATAGAAACAAGATCTGATAAACCTGTACCATTGGTCACATATAATTATTTCTTAATTTGATTCATAAATTTGTTAGTCATAAACAAAAAAAATATTTTCAATTTTTATGTCCTTCAGTTATTCATTACATTTTAACAATAAATATTAGTTGCAAGTACTCACAGGATGATATTAGTGGACCGTAAACGCATACAGTACAAATTTGTAGTTGAATGCACAATTATTCTTCTGTGGAAGAAATGTGTGTACCTTACTATGTATTTTCTGTCCACAAGTTCCATCCTGTAGTAGATACGTACTTGTACCTTGTATCAAAAATGTGATCAGTATCTTAGCCGCTTGTCCCACCATATTCAGGTAATCTTTTTAATGTTTTTCTATTAGTATGAATTGTGTTAATTTATCAAAAAATTTTATTGGAAAAGATGGTGAGTGAGGAAGATTACTGGTTTGGTTAACAGAAGAGTAAGCGATTTTTAGGTGTTGAAAATCTTCTTTTCTTTTTTAGGATTGGGTGTTGTACTAATGCAGAGGAAATGTTTTTGCAACATTTAACCTTAAAACCTGAGTGGTTGTGTCCCAGTGACTGTCTTTTCTCCCCATACATAGTTGCCCTCTCATCTGCTATCCTTCCATACTACTGTATTCCCTTTCATAGCCTTTACCAGTACAGTATTGCCGCAGCTGTCTTGTAGGTTACGTGTGTCGCGTCTGCTGCACCACAATCAGGGGATGATGGCTGAATAGATGTAGGGGTAGTAGGTAGTGGGTGATCCAAACTACCTGGATACATAATTTTTTGTTAAGTCATTATCAAAACGTCGCTGAATTGATTCATGACCACTAACTCATTAGGGTCTTCTGTTAAGGCGGCCGCCTACCCCATGCTTCAAATGTGTTGCAGTGTGTTCGTAAACATGTTTTTTCTACGAAAATATTCCACGTGTGCCCGTTGTGCTAAAGTACAAAAAGAAAACAAACTTTAGACGAGGTCGGAACCTCATTGTTAAGACGCCACACTCATTAAAAACACTGTTTCTCTAACCCCTCCAACATGGTTAAAAATGGCCTTTTCAGACTTCTGTACTTCAAAATGTACTAACCTTATGTATGTGAAACTCAGGTTGTGACCTGCACTGAACTTAGCACCAATAAAATTATATGGTCATCGCTTAGTATCCCGCAGTAAAGACCGTTTGGCGGGAGCCTTGTATGCTAGTTCAGCATTTGGCTCATTGAGGCGACGCTGCCTTTGATACGCGCCTCAAGGTCGACCTTACTGCTCTGTCGCTTTTGAGCCTCTCACACGCAGATAGGCAGCGCCCTTAAGTGTACAGGGATACTTCTGCACAAATAATAAACTACAGAATTGCCGAGCTGCACTTATCTATATTTCGAAAGCTCCTCCTTTGCAATTTACATAATATGAGATACATCTGGCACCTAGCTTCTACACATTTATGATAGCTCCAAAACTACTTAGATCTCTTAGAAAATCCTCACTTCAAACTCCGGCACGTTTGCCAGAGGATTATTTAGGTATTGAATGTCATTCTTAAATTCAAACAAATTTATTTGCTTCCAAGGTTGGATATTTAACCGAAAGAGTCCTAGTGATCCGATTCCACATTAGCAGTTAAACTTTCAGAAACTACTATTCGCTTTTCCCTACATACTACTTTTCATGATATCAGTGCTTCAGTTTAATTTTACTGCCTCTAATAATGTAAATGAAAGACAAAGGAGTGTCTCTAATTACTCCAGCACCCTTGTGGTTTCACTGTGCAGCCCCACTTCTTTATCACGCCTTTGTGTCTCCTACTTCGCCCAGCCATCTTTTCAAGACTGCCTTTACATCTTAGTATTACTGATACGAACAAACAGATCAACACAACATGACTGCTCCCGACGGACAACACAACAAGACTTCCATATCCTGAGGCGAACACGTTGTTGAAGCCACATGGCAGATTAATACAATATGATCCAACTTACTTGAGGGTCAACTAAAGTTTACAATGTACGGATATAACGTCACAAAGTTACTGTTAAAGTAATTAACAGCTTACCACAGAAAAAAATAATATCCATTAGTTTGTTTAGTTGAGAACACACTCGGTCATCAAATTGACAAAAAGTTCCGCGGCGCAATACCTTGCCAGCGCTCCGTTTCACTGCACTACCACCCACGATGCGACAAACAAGGAGCTTGCTGACCAGGCTGCATGCCCCTGTACATGCATCCTCGAACCTTATCTTTGACCTACCAGATGAATCACATCCAAGAATAACTCTTCGCCTAAGTGAAATTTCATTCAAAAATTATGAATGAAGCAAAATACAAAAAAAAGTTATTTAGAAAAGATGCTTAAAATTTAATTATCTTTAAAATTAGTCCAAACGAGATATAAAACAAATTAAATTGTATCGTGAAAATTACTACTTTCAAACTGTCATTAGCAAATAAATTAAATTTTTTTTTTTTTATAAAAGTATGAAGTTTTCATTTCTTGGCTTGCATTCCCAATTAATATGTTGGATCCTGCAGTATAAATTCTTAATATCACAAATTTTATAAACTTGGAATAATTAGTTAGTTACACACAAAATAAAATTGAGAACTTTAACATACTATTAAGATGACATTTAGTAAAAAATTGTCCTGTTATGTGGTTAAAAAATTAGTTTAATTTACCATCTGTGTTTTTTATTTATTTATTTATTTTTTCATGGTAGATATAGTATTAAAAAGTTATAAATAAAAATAAAATATAACATTCATGCTTGTTACATTAAAATTAATATTTTATTTTTGTCATACAGTAATAAAATTTGTCTCATGGAAATGCTTCTGTTTGATAACGTGTACATTATTTATTTAATAAGTACTTTTTACATATTTTAAAATATTTTGCTACAATCCAACACTTAAATGAACAAATATTAAGTACTTAAAATAAAAAAATTAATGCGCTATAATTAATATTTTTTAACCACATGATTTTCGCGATCTGAGGGAACTCACCTCGGAGACTATGTTCAAAACCCTTTACCTTGTGTTTGAAGGGTTAATAAACATTTTACAAACTGTTTTTAAACATTTATTTAAAACATTTTTGATTAAATTTAAAATGCATCAATGCCTCACTTAATAATGTATTAAGTACTCCAAGCATTGTAATGGAATAAAGGATTATAGTTACTCTCTGTTCACCGAAGGCACTAAAGAGAGTTTCAACACTTTTATATAAAGGAAATACAGTGTAGAATATGTTCTCAATTTCTTCAGATGTGAATTAAACTTTACCCATCCATTCATAAACTCTTAGTTTTATTGTAGTCAGTTTTGGTTTTGGGCTTGTGCATGAAATGATGTATTATGTATTTTTGTACTAAAAATATTTGCAGTCAACCTCATTTGTGAACTGTCGTAAATACTTTGCTGCAAGTCTTCATAGTATATTACACAGATTTTAACAAAGCTACAGTTAATAAAAGGTGGAGAACTGAAACTATTCACAGAGCAACAGAGAGGGAGCAGCTATCTGCAATCTTTTCTTGTCACCTTGAAGCATTTACCCTCTGGCTGTGGTGTAAGGTGAGGAAGGCTCTCCCAGTGTGAAATACTGTGTATTGTGATGGTACTAGCCCTCAACGAGACACTACCACACACCATCTCTCGACTAGGTAGCTTCTCGGCGGCAGATGCAGAGTCCTCTTTCTCTCTTTTGGCGTGGGTTCGAAAGAAGAGAAACGAAAGGACGAAAATCACCAAATACCGGTCTGGATAGCTGTGACCAAAGGTGCATAGCATCAATCAACCAAAAACGCACTATTTAGTCTCGGGATGTTTACTCAACATTTCGATACACGCAACTTACAGTCATACAAACCCTTGCACACTCCACGCGGTGGGCTTCACCGTACAAGTTACACTGTGAAAATACAATAATAAACTCGTTTGGATGACTAATTTAGGCACGGCTCAAAAGCCCTAGTTGCCAGAAAAGGAAAATAAATAAAACGCTCTAGCAGTTAGCTACATCCGCGTGATGCGGCGATGCGGCCTCTCCACACACACCCGCTCACCGCCACATCTAGATTCCCAGTGCCACGTGGCCGAGGTCCAGCAGCATCGCTGCCTCCGCCGGAAGTGTCCATAGACCGCACACACCCACATGGCCACTACAGATCACACTCTTCACCTACTCGAGAGCATTCGTATTTTTACTGATTTTGAGCCAGTCACAATATACATTCAACGGTAATATTACTGATTACAAAAAAAAAGGCTTGATACATTTAATTAGTAAACGTCTTTTACAATTCATCTTATTTCAGTTATTCTCCTCAGTTCTCAATGCGGGCAGCTAATATTCGCCCAATTCATAGCACTCATAATTTCTTCACACTCTTTGCATTTTAACAGAAACAACAATCACTATAAACAATAACAAACTAGTATCAACACTTAATTACAATTCCCATATTCCGATTGCTCTCGCCTACCACGCATTACATAAAATCAATGAGGTTTAATTATTTTACCTGGTTTAGCCCACCGCTCAAAAAAACATGATAACATAAAATTACAAGTGAATTTTTACTCTTAAATCTAGTCTTACATGGACGAAGCGTCTTTCACTTTCCCTTTGCCGCGGTCTACATCAACACACTGATGTTAAGTCCCGGTTTCACCACTTAAAGTTATACACATGTCTCTTTTACTTAAACACTACACTCATTCGGGAAGCCGGGTTTCCTCCCCTCATCTCCGTAACTAGTGCTCACGAAGCCTCCCGGGATCCTATTAGGCCTATGCTGACGCCG